>VZTO01027758.1:106522-147561 GCA_013400615.1 Syrrhaptes paradoxus
CGGGGCAGCGGGGCCGGCCGGCGCTCCCCGCGCTGCGGAAGCGGCGCTAGGGCTCGGCGGGGCCGGCGGCTGAGGCGCTGCCGGACGGGTGCAGCGGAGGGGGGGCGGCGTCCCCGCGCTGGGGCGATGCTCTGACAGCTGAAGCCGTGTGGGGAGAAACGGGTTAATGGACGGGCGGTTCCTCGGCCCCCTTCGCCGGGAGGGAGGCAGGTGGCGGTGCTGCGGGCTGCTGCTAGGCTCCCTTAGTGCCCAGAAGTGACACGGCTTGGGGGGGGGGGGGTCGTCATGAGGAACTGCTGAGAGAATTTTGGTTAATTAGTGTTTGGGCTTAATGACTCTTAGTGAACCTTCTCTTAGTTTAAATGCCTTTTTGGTGAGAAGGCTTCATGAGGACAATCTAGCAAGTCTTGTTTCCTCGGGATGGTGAAGCTTGCGCCTGTGGTGTGGAAGGAATTTATTAGGAAGAGAGAAAAAACGGTGAGGGGCTCCTCTTCCACTTTTGCAGCCAGAGCCCCGAAAGCAGAAGGCTTAAGAAACAAGAGCTTTCCAACACCGTTGCTTGGACTGGCTTCAGATTGCAGAACTTGATGTTTTTTAGTTGCACATAGCAATGCTTTCTGTGCCTGTCTGGTTACAGTGATTAACTGCAACTTCGGTGTATAAGACTTGCTCCTAGGGCTAGTTGAGCAATTGCATCTTCCAGTGTGGATTGGAAGTCTCAAGTGTTGCAGTTGTACTGGTACAGTATTTCTTTCAAGTTTCCTCTTGCAATGTAATGACTCGCTTTTCTGGGCGTGCTCTTTGAGGTCGTCAACACAGTGCGGTTTCATCCAGTTCTTGGAAGTCTCGCTTGTCTTATCTGTAGCATGTACTGTTAATGTCTTATCCCTGACTCGTAGTCACTTCTTTGAAACTGTACTTCTGTACTAACCGTACAACTCGCTGCTTCTCGTGGTGCTTGTAAGCACTTGGACAGCCATCCAACTGAAGCCTTCTTGGAAACTGAAACTACCCGAGGTCACCACCAGCGAGAGCTCGTTCCTTTGGAGAATGGTTTATTCCATGATATGGCAGAGGTTTGTCAAATTTGGAGTGAGGCTCAGTGCTAACTAATGGAGGACGTAGAGTGAGGATTCAAGGCAAGTGTGAGCTAAGACTTTGGAATTACTTGCTACGTCTGAAGCGCAAGATTTCTTCCCAATGGACAAGCCATTCATGGAGTCATCCTGCATTAAAGATGCTTTCTGAAAGAGTTGTATAAATTCCTTGAGGGGAAAAAGGAATTCTGGCGTCTGAAGTCAACAGAGAAGGCCAATGATGACAAGCTACTGAGGATGACAAACTGGCCCTGCAAGGTACAGTTGTCTTGGTTTTGTTGTGCTGTTCTGTTTCTTATTGTGGGCAGAAAGGTGGCAGGAGTGAGGTAGAGTTAGTTCTGAAGGCTTCCCACTCAAACTTGCAACTCTCTGGCAGATGCTAACTCTTTTAACCTCAGTTCTTGACAGTGTCACCACCTGTTTCTTCTCTCGGGCTGTTGCCTCCTGTGCTCCAGAAGTATAGTCTGCTGCTTGCTATTACTGTCCTTGTAAAGGTGGAAATGAAGAGTATGTCTGTATTGTAACCCACTTTACTGAACAGATGAGCACTTGTTACAGCAGTACAGGAGTCACAGGAAAACTAAATGACAGAGGAAAATACTGAATTATTGTCTTAATGGCTTCTTCTTTAGTGGAAGCTGACAGGTACAAGTAGTGTTGGCTCAGGTGTTTAGCCCTGATAAAGGCCCCGTAAAGTAACGAACCTGTCATAGGTGGCAGGTAAAACCATGAACATTGCAGCGTACTTGCTTTGGCAACCATCTATTGTTGTTCACAAGCTGGGTGTGATACTGTAGCTTTGCACCCAGTGGGTTTGAGACACTGACCCCGTGCTCTGCTAAAGACCTGAGCTGTACGTGGAGGCCAGCGTGGGGGACTAGTAAAGTAGAAAACGTGGCAGCATATGCCAGTGAAGTCAAAGGGCAGAACTGTCCTGGAGGGAAACTAGTGCGTTGTGGCTTTGTCTGCTAAATTGCCAGAGCATGTTATCTCGGTAGGAGTCAGATTATCTGAAGCTCATGTACATCCTGTCGTTACTAGAGGAGAACCTTTCCTTCGTTTCTGCTGTTAGCTAACCAGCTGCTGACACTCGTTCTCAGGTAGTGACAGCAAGCTGCTTTCTGAACTCCACCTTGAAACCAGGTAGATGCACAAACAGGATTGTAATGATTTCCTGCATAGCTGGAAATAAGACTTAATCGTTTGAGGAGACCTGTGTTGAATTAATATCTCCAATGAGGAGAGCGGCATTTAATTTCCAATTGTTGAAATATATATGCCAGGATGGAGTGTTTGCAGCTATTGAGGAAAGCTGCCACACGGGGACCGAATCATTAAAATGCCGTTGCCCTTTTGTAACTGTGAGTTGGCTTATAATGCAGAACTCAAACTACAGCCTCGGAATTGCTTTCTTAAAAAATAGGTAGTGTTGAATCATTGCAAATAGCTTTATTTTTCCCAATGAGTTATTTTGATTCTGTTTTTTTTTTTTAATCAAGCAACAATACCAAGAATATGTAGTAAGAATAAATCTCTTCCTACATCGACAAATTCTTAGGAGACCATGCCTTGTATGTCATTAGACATGAACCTTAACAGCTCTTGTACCATTCAGATCATAATATAATCCCTTTTTTTCCGATTCTCCTTCAGATGCTGTCAAGATAGATTCCTGTCCACTCTATTAGGAAGAGAATGATGTGTTCTGAGATGCTTCTCTGCCTGGTCACTGTTATTTTGAAGCAGCAAAAGAGGAGTGTTGCGGAGGTCCTTGGCTGCTGCTGAAAGACAGTAATCGTGATGATGAGGTACAAGAAAAGGAAGTAAAAATAACAGCTGGTATCTGAAATTGTAGTTGCAGAGATGGACAGAAGGTGAGATGCTGGGGCTGAAGATGGAGGATTCACGACACATGAAACACCAGAGCTCTTGGGTGGCTGGAGCTGGAGATACATGGCTTTTCATATACCTTGGAAAATGGACTCAGAAGGGACACCTGCAAAGTGATGCCTCTTCCAACACTGGTGTTCCTTTGCTAGTGAATTTGTACACACTATTCTGGTCATAACCTTTTGGATAGTTTTTCCTAAACGTCTTTCCTTGTGGCTTTATCTTGCTTGTATAACTCTTGTTTACGCAGTGAGAATTTTTCTGCATGCCTATGACTTGCTTCTTCCCTGACATGTTGGTTTTTACAGTAGAAAGCGTGGCATCCTTGCTGTTTGACACCTTCAGCAATTCAATGACTGAGAAGAGCAAAGGAACTTTCTCACCATACAGATACTCTGCTCTTTGCCTGCCTCAAGTTGTTTCGAATCACTTGAGCAATTAACAAGGGGTGCTGTTGAAATTTGTTGCGGTCAAAATGATTGAACTGATGTGGCTTGACAGCTGAGGAGGGTTTGCTTCCTCAGTTGAGGAAACTGTTCCAGACAGCGTGCTTCCAGGTATTCCATGTGTCATATAGTCAGTCTTCTGTACTTTTCATGGAACAAAAGAGATGAGAAAAGCTGCTTCGGTTACTACGGAGTGCTTAAGAAGCTGTGGCTGATACAGATATTTCTAACTGTCTTTGAATTACCTAGTTCTTCAAATTGCTGACAGTCCAGTTGCCACTTGCTACTCAGAATGGCCCTTCTTATTCTTCGCACTGCTTCAACATCCTTAATTTCTGATCGCTTTGGGTTCTCTGTTCTTCTGATGGCTATGGAGGATAAAGTTAAGATCCTTCTACAGTTCAAGTCTTTACTATATGTTTTTTCACATGCTCACTGGTGTGGTGTTACCTTGATACATCAAGAGAAGTGTTAGCAAAAATCTGTGTCTCCTGGCCTCAGTGAATTGTTGCTGAAGTGTAGATCTAAGACACTTGTATTTGGTTTAGTTTACTGGATTTTTAATTGGTCAAGATAACAAAGCGTGAGCATGGTTGCAAAATATCAGCAGAGATATACAGGAATAGAAGAAAAAAACCTTTCTATGGAGTGCTTGCATGATGAGAACAGTCATCCATGCAAGCTGTACAAAAAATATTTCATCCTGGCGTGTTCTAGTGGTAAGCAGTTGCTTTTCAGTGGTTTTGTAGTCATTGAGGGAAGTTTAACCAGAGGTATGTTGAGTAAAAATAAGGGTTACAACATTAGTGAAGACTTTCGAAGTTACTGAAGTGAAGAAAATTCCTCCCTCTTCCCCCTCCCCCCCAGAAAAACCTGCTCTGTGGCCAATTGATTTCTAATAATTTGTTGAATAAACTGTGTCTGCGAAGGTTTAGAAAAGGTTTAGCAAAATGCTTATAATCAGTAAACTTTCATCCTCTTTGATACTGCTTTGGAAAACAGCTTGACCTGTTGTCTCATTACAGCTGCTTCTATTTTGTTACCAAAATGCTGTGGTAAATATGATGGGTTTTTTCCTTTAGACACTTTCTTTGGAAGCACTTCAGCTGCCACCAAGGAAGACTGTCAGAACGGCCGTACCTGTGCTCAGCAGTGGAGTGCAGTTGTTCTTTAGCAGGTGTTGGGTTTTCATTCGTACTGTCACTTCTAGCTGGAATCTCTGATCAACAGTAGATGCTTTGTTTTTATTTGTTTGTTATGTAGCTTTAGAATTATTTCCTTCTGTTATGCACTTTGCTGGAGCTTCTGATGGGACTCAGTTCAGTATTGTTCTCCGCAGTCTGTCACACGTAGGGCTTCTCTGGTGTGTTCTGTATTTAGCAGAACAATCAGGAACCATAAGCTTGATTGCATTGATTGCTAGTGATGATTGGGAGTATTACACCGGTGTTCTTGTGTAACACATGAAGTTGCTTGGAGAAGTCTTTGGGGAGGTTTTTTCATCGTAAGTTGAAATTTTTCAGCTTTATGATCAAAATAAATTTGGCTTTTCCTCCTGGCTGCATGTGGGAGAGGTAGCTGGAAACTATCGCTAAGGAAGTGTGGTTTACTATCAATCAGACTGACTTGCACAGAGAATCTCACCTCCTTTCTTACCCAGTACCAAACACCTCCTTCTAGTGCAGAATGAGCTGCTGTGTGTCAACCTGGACTTGGGTTTGGGGTCATCTTGTGGCCAGAGTAGGAGCTGGTGCGTTGGACCAGTTGGAGACCAAGCCTCTGTGTAAGATGAAGCTGTTTGACCTGCAGTCCTTCAACAGAAGCTTGTTGCTGGTTTTGGTCTAAGTCCCTACTGCTTCCCCTGAGGCTTGCTGGAGTTTGTTAGGTAGAGTTGGAAAGGAACAGTTTGAGAAAGATTTATATAAAATAGGTTACTAAGGGTTGTAAAGTAAGATCAGATATATTTATCTTTGTATTCATTAAGCATATTTTTTTTTTTAGTTGGTTTCATTNAAGTGATCAGATGAGTTGATTGAAAACGGAGCTGTGGAGGCAGGGATTTGTAGCTGCTGTAGGTTGTATTTGCCCTTTAGAATGTGTTGGGGTATTTCAAAGAATTGAAGCTTTTGTGAAAAGATCTTGAGCTGCTTTTTTAGTAATTTCTCTTATATTAAGATAGACGTTTTGGGGTTTGTGTGTGTGTGTAGGAAGGAAGGGGTGGCTTCTGTCATTATTTATGGGAGAGGTTAAATGTTTAAGTAAGAATCTTAACAAAACATCACTCAACTTGAGAAGCTGTAAGTCTGTTTTTATCAAGTGTATTCCTAACGTAGGACTGGGAAGGATCAGGTGGCATTCAAGTCATACTCCTTTTCAGGGGTGTTGAGGCAGAATGGCCCAGGTTTTTTTTAATTTAAAATCTGAGCTGACTTTATGAGAAAGATGGAAACCCCCTGGTAACTTGGTTGTGTTTTTTGAAACTGGTCGCGTGGTGGTGTATGTTAACAGATGTTCTCATTTCTTGTCTTCTCTTACTGAATCTTGTCTCTTACCCAGTCTTGCATCATATCTTAGATAATGGACTTTTGGGAGTTGCTTTGAGTACCCTCAAATAAGACTCATTCTTGGTCTGAGCCTTTAGGTACTGTAGTAGTGCAGATACTAAAATTACACATTTCTATTATAATTGTACACCAAGCTAATGTGTCATTTTCCCTGTTAGTCTAGTTGTTTTCTTGCTTTCGCTTGTATGACTTTGAACTGTAAATAATATTAAATCTCACTTAAGTAGCAATGAAGCTTTTTTTACTGCCTACCTAATACAGAGAAACTACGCTGGCAAGCCAATGGCACCTCATGGTGTTTTCCTCTGACGAGGTTCATCTACTACTAAAGTAGAGGTTGATAGTGCCAGAAGACAATGGCCTTCGAGAAGAATGATGTAATTACCCCCCAAACATAAATACTTAGGAAAAATGTTTGGAATTCTTATCTCCCAAAATAGGAGTGGGTTCTCATCGTTGACTCTGTTTGGCGGGCTGTGGATAACGTTTCAGGTCATGGCCTGATGTGGTGTTTTGCTTTGTTTGTTCTTATTCCTATAGACTCTGTAACAGACTGAAACAGCTGTGATGAGGCTATTTAAGTCTACAGTCTTTTCTCCTTTGCTTAGAAAACATAGAGCAGCTCTTCATCACTCTGGTTTATTATGCTCTGTATTTTTACTGTCGGATTCACTTGCCAATTTAATGCTTCTCAAAATACAAAGTGCTAGAGTATACTGTGGGGAGAATGTAATACACATTTGTTCAGTTCTCCTTTAAAAAAACCAAAAACCAACATTAGAGGTAGCATCTCCCAGGCAGCTCAGATCAGCTCTGATCTTTAAGGGAATAGTTACGCCAGTCCGTAATTTCTGATGTTAAGATGTTCCAAGCTGGTACAGTATTTCACATGTCAGTGTTTGAATTGGAAATAATGCTTGGGACTGCTGGGCGTGCTGTTCCTCAGGTAGCTCCAGAAACATGCTCTGTAGCTGTGCACAGTGAAGTTCTTAGGAAAAATGAAACTGTAGGCATAATCAAAATGGTTGCGTTAGCTAGTCAAATGGAGAGAAGTTTACCTGTTCTATTTTTGCCAGAGTGCTTTTAAGTTAAAAAAGCAATAACTTCTGGGGATGTTCTTTAAGGCCTGCTGCGTAAGGGTATGCAATCTGCAAGCAACTAAACACATGAGCTAGCATATTAAAATCTCAACGGCAGTTAAATGAGCACCAGGACTATGCCCAGACATGAAGTTTTCAGACTAATGAGTGCCTTAGCAGGCAAGTAAATTTCTGTTTGAGGCAGTTGTGTGTTTGAATGCCATAACATTTAATTTTTTGCTATAACTGCAAACAGGAATGAAAACTCAGGTGTGAAATTAAGTAATTATGGCACCATTATTTGAATATAGACATGGGTTTAATATTTGGATGAGGCAGATTGTTGGATTTTGGTTTAAGGTGGTTAACCTCTTGTGTTAGTGATTGAGAAATGGAAGCATTTTGAGTTGTGTGCAGTGGAATGGTAAAGTGATGAACTTGGGTCTTGAAAGATGCCTTGTGAAAGTTAGTAGTCACCTGGCTCTGGCATAATATTTGCCATCAGTGTGGGATTGAGATTAAACTGCCTTGCATAAAATCTGAAGCACTGAGCTTTGTGTACCTGAAATTTAAACTGGTTAAAACTGCAATTTTGTGGACTACAGAAGTACAGCGGAAAGCTCTACTGGAGACTTGTTTCAGAAGTCTGTATGGAAAAGTGCTGGGAGGAGCAAGGAGGATTGTGCCTCAGTGAGAATTTACAGGAGCTTATGACATGCAAGTAAATGTATGGGGACCAAACTCTCAAAACCTGTGAACTGCCACTTCGTGCCCAGACAACACTGGCTTTTTTTGAAGTTTTTTTTTTTTTACTCTAGAGGCTGATATCTTTTAAAAAAATCAGTATGGAAACAAACTTCTAAGCCAATCTTATTTTAGTGAGAGCTAGTTGAGAATGCATTAAATAATTTGAAGGCAAAACACTGCTGAAATGATTGTTATTTCTGTAGTGCTCTCTTTGTGAAAAAGGTTCTGTATTTCATTATTGTAGTTTGAGTGGTGAACGAGTTGTAAAAGGGAGAGAATCCCATGTCTAAAATGTCTTGGACAAACAGGTTTAAGAGCTGGAGGAGAAGGATAAGTGTTTGCAGGGTTTTTAACAGTTTTCCTAGTTGCACTGCTAAGCACTGTTATTCGTTAGCTGTTTTCTTTCTATTAAATGTCACAGCGATTTGAGTACATGTAATGTTTGAGATTTGTATTTATATCAGGTGTAAATGAGAGTTTCACTCATGTTTGTCTGGTGTGCCTATGTTTTGGGTTGGATTTTTCTGATCAGTTTGGCTCATTCTTTTGTCACCTTTTTCTTCAAGTGAAGCATGTCATTTGGGGAAGAGCAAAACTCAAAGCTTGAATTCTTCTATTTCCTATAGGTTCAAGTGCAAGTCCATCCTAAGCTTTCCTCTACTGAAGATGCATTACAGTATGTGGAGGAGTTAATTCTCCAGTTGTTAAATATGTTGTGTCAAGCCCAACCAAGAAGTTTTCTGGATGTAGAGGTATAGAGAATAATTATTACAAATCTGTAATAATTTGAACTGTTACATAAAAAGTTAAAATATTAATTATTTCACTGTGTAAAAAGAAATGCAGTAATTATATATCTTTATGTAGCAGGACCATCTGCATAAAGCCTGCTGATTTACCTAATAGCTGATTTTCCTATCAGTTGAATTTCTTGTTCAATGTACTGTAAAACTATCTCTGAACTGTATTGCTGTATAATAGATGGTGAGTGTAACTTACATACGTAAAGCTGACTGGTTCTTTTCAAAAGACCTTTTTTCCCCACTGATAGTGCATGCAAGGTATAGCTGCTTAGCCTGAGGCTCTGTGCTCCTTTCTCAACATGGTGATTTACACTGATATACCCTGTGCACTCTGAGAAATTTGAACGAAATAGCTCAGTCACTTTCTCAGAATGAGTTGAAGAACACGTCTTTCCTCACTGTAAAAACCTCTTCTCTTACCGTTGCCTTTTCAAAGATCTACGGTCTCTGTTGCTTAGAAAAGCAGTTTGATGTTTGAGAAGAGGGCTTGATCTGAGTTTCTCCATCTGAGAAACAAATTAGTTAAGCCAAATGAGTTAAGCTTCTAAGGCCGTGCATATCTTGGTAGCCCTTTGTGCTTAACCATGATTTGAAAACTTTGGTGCCAAACTACCGACTCCCTGCGCAGTGTGCCAGTTGGTTCCAGTACTTGGGGGCTGTGCCTGTGCTGGGTTAGGTAACAAAAGGTGCAACTTTCTCAGCATCGTGGTTTAAACCCAGCTAGGGGCAAACACCACACAGCCGCTTGCTCACCACCATCCCTACCAGGCGATTAAAGGAATAAAGGGAAAACAGGCTCCTGGATTGGGATAAGAACAATTTAATAACTAAACTGCAGTAACACTGGAAATAATATTTATAATAATAATAATAATCATAGATACAAATATACAAACGAGTGACACACAGTGAAACTGCTCACTGCTTAATGACCAAGGCTCAGCCTGTTCCTAGCTAATGATCCTGGAGCAGAGAGATTCCCGAAACTGCAATCCCAGAAAAGATAAGAGCCCAAGAGTCCAACAGGGAGAGTCCAAGGACAGAGGGAGAGAAAAAACTTCCAAACAGCTCCTCATCTCTATACTGGGCATGACATGCACGATATGGAATCTACCGTTAGCCAATTTGGGTCTCCATCCTAAATCTAAGGTCGAATCCTAAACCAGTAATTGGGGCTGTGCTCTCTCCTAGCTTCTTGTGCACCTGCAGACACTGGCAGAGCCTGAGAAACTGAAAAGTCCTTGCCTGTCCTGGCAACAGCTATAAACCATCAGTACATTATCAGTGGTCTTCTCAGCACAAATCCAAAGCGTAACCTCTTATTATCCACTGTGGAGAAAGTTAACTCTGTCCCAACTGAAGTGTTCTGAAGAAAGTGGACTAATGGCAAACTGCACCCCCCACCCCAAGCCCCTTAAAAACAAAACCAACAACAACAAAAAAAAAAACCAACCTGTGTCTGGGCTCAAGATTAATGAATTTCATCTTTCCTTTTCTCTTTTGACCACTGACACCTCTGATAGTGTTCCAGTGTCCCCTTTAATAGCCGGCCTGTTTTGCGACATCATTGTGGTCTGGCAGCTCAGGAGACAAGAGATTTGTGGAAGACGATTGTTTAATGCTGTGTTTTAAACAATGCTAACAACAAACTTGACACACAGGGTTGCATTACACGCCTTATGGCTGTTAAATCAGGATGAGAAACGTGAGATGATCAAGCAACCTCAGTTTACCCCCTTTGTGTTTATGCGTAATAGTGCTGTCTTTAATTATATGGTTATACACATATATTTTTTTCCCTGGGACACCCTCATTGTTCCATCAGCAGCCTGGAGTGTGTTAGGGGAGTGAATTGGTTATTAGATAATGAATGAGACTTGGTTTTGGTAGGACTTATGCTTTTCTTTTGCAGAAGTGTTATGATGAGAGGAGAAAAAGAAAAGTCTGTACTTCAGAAAGTTGGGTGGTACCTGTATAGAATTGTATTCTGTCCCAGTTTTTTTGTTAGGAAGTTTTTGTTTGTGTACCTTGTCCTGTGCCAGCTCTTTCCAAGTGGTCATTAACTTCATCTTCCTCATTTCATGGTTGCTCAAACTGGGGTCATATTTACGTAAGCAGTCACCGAATGCTTGCAGCTGAAACAGTGGGAACTGCGGTCTGAAAAAAAAAAAAAAAAAAGTTATCTGAGAAATTGGTTTTGTGACGTCCCTAAACACCACAGCTACCGAAAATGGTGAAGCCTTTGAACTTCCAGAGACCTGTGTGTGAGTTCCAGCAGGAGAGTTCTGCAGTGTGTGGGAGAGAGTAGGCATCCTCAGGCACCCTGACTCTAGAAGCGGTAAATAAACTGGGGCATGTATGGTCCCACTGTAAACTGTGAAACTGTTTTGAAATAGAATGTCCAGTGGTGCCTACGTGTTTTCCTGTTATGTTCATTGCCATCATCAGAGCAGTTTGTATGTTTACAATCTCGACTGTGTCCTGATGAGTAAAGGTGAAACAGAAGGCTTGTATCATCTTGCTCAGTGACCGTTCTACGCAGGGAATAAAGTGCTAGGATAAAATGTGCTCATGTATTTAAATGCTGAATTACCAGGCATGTGCAGAAGGGGAGCAAATTGTACATGCAATGGCAGCTTGATTGTGGCATTTCTCAATTTTTGAGCACTAGATTATTTTATGATAATGGTATTCTGAATCAGTCTTATGAATGGAGTGAGCACCATGTACCAAAATAATAAAATTTACCCATGTTGTACAAGCTTTTATAGTTGAAATAGAAGCATTAGTAAACATTCCTTTGTTAAGTAATGAAAACCAATTTGATAATGTAGTAATATTGCTAAACACATTCAGATTGTGCATTTACCCTTTAGTCCTGTTTGGTTCTTTTTAAGGATCGTGTTCAAAAAAGTTTTCCCCATCCTATTGATAAGTGGGCAATAGCTGATGCCCAGTCTGCTATTGAGAAGAGGAAACGAAGAAATCCATTGTCTCTCCCAGTAGAAAAAATCCATCCCTTATTAAAGGTAAGCAGTGATGTCATCTTGCTTTTAGAATGCAATTAGAAGTTGATGCCTTTGCTTCATGTGATGTTAATATACTGCCTGAAATGTAAACAAGGAGTAAGGGTATCTGTATTTGTTACATAGTTTTATTTTAAGTATTCCAGTTTAGTTAGTTACATGTATTTCTTTTCACTTAAAAAATGAGTTAATTCTCTATTGGACAAACAAAGCCAAGAACTCATTTGCTCTAAATTTGATTGTTCTTGTTCCGTTTGGCATGACTAAGAAAACACTCAAGAAACTTCTGGAAATAGCTCTAAATGTTTAAGTGTGGGTTTTGGGACAGTCGCTAGCTGTTGTCACTTGCAGTTAATAGAGCAGCATCTACAGTGACACTGTTTCTTCTCTAGGCATACAGACTACTGTATTTCTGTGACTAGAATAGGCTGTGGGTATGTGGTGGATGTTCATTGAGCAGGGTCTTGAACTTACTGCTTTTAGTTATAACCCATGCTGTGTGTTTCATTGACTGAATAACAGTGGAACGCTTTTTTTTTTTTTCCCCCAGGAAGTTCTAGGCTACAAAATTGACCACCAAGTGTCTGTTTACATAGTGGCAGTATTAGAATACATTTCTGCAGACATCTTAAAATTGGTTGGGAATTATGTGAGGAATATAAGACATTATGAGATTACAAAACAAGATATTAAAGTGGCAATGTGTGCTGATAAGGTAAGCCTAACTCTTGTTTCTTATGTTAACATGAAGTTTTAGTTAAGTTTTGAGAGGATGATGACTGTTTCTTATTGAGTACATGGAGCGTTGTACCTTTGAAAGAAGAAATTACTGCCATAAAATATGGTTCCTGTAATAGCAAAGCTACCAAAAAGCTAATAGATCTTACAGAGCTGTTGCTTGTGCTTATTAATAGTTGTCTCTTTTCCTTTTGATATCACTCGTCTAATCTCAGCAATGCAGCACTATCTTAAAAATTTAATATTCCTTAGCTGTAATAGTGGAGCCTAATTTTGCAGCTTGAAAAAAGAAGGCTGAAATTAACCTTGGGTTTCTCCCAAAATAAATAAGACTCTGTTGCATGTAAAAAAGTAGCGTTTCAATGGTCCAGCGTTTTAAAACAAAAACCCACTTATATTAGCATCTCAGCCTAATCTTCCTTAGCAGTCCATATTTTTATCTGCAGGTAGTCTCTCTTGTGGTTTTAGAAGATTCATTAGGGTTAGAGAGGAATCACCTCTCTTTCCAGCAGTGATACAGCAAGGTCACCTGTCTGTCTTTCAGATGCCTTTGCGCTCTAGCTTCTGTGGCCACCTCATCAGTAGCTCAAGTTTTCCATTGCTTAAAAAACAAAGCTTGAGTTTAATCCTTTAAGTGATGGGACTTAAGAATCTCTGATCTTGCTGAAGTCTAGGGGTTTTCAGATTTATCACCTCTTCTCAGTATTTCGTCTTCGTCTATGTTAGTATCTTTCATTGGCATCACCTCTGTGTTTAAGTGAATGCCTTTGTCTAATTCCTGCTTGCTTTTATTTTTATCCTACTTTCTTCACCTTTCTTTACTCTCTGTTAAGATATCTAGTGAGGTCTTGAAGAGTCAAGTACTTCTCAGTCAGGACAGTAGTCTTGGTCACTCTTGCTTTTGAGCATATCTGCCTGGGTCATTAGGGCAGGGTTTGGATATTTGTGATAGAATAATAACAGGAACAAGTGCTGTTGCTGCATGCTGCTTACTATCCTAGGAAAGGTGGTGAGCAGAAGAGCCATGATGAAGTTGATTTAGGAACTTCCATTACGTTACATTGGAGGAACTCTTTGATATGTACACAGAAGAAACTTTTGAAAGGCTCTTAAGCAGGCCTGTTGCATTACTGCCTCAGCAGAACAAGCTATTGAAAGGTGCTCCCAAGGTGTTTACAGTTGCAGTGAGAAACTTCATACTCTATCATGTTCATACCCAGCACCTGTGCTCTGCTTGTTTTTATTTTTTGAAACAAAACAGTCATAACAGTTTCTTGGCCCTGTGTGCCATTTTTTAATCAAGCTCTTTCACACTTGCTTTTGTGCCATCCATTCACCTGGAAAAATTTTGCCTTGTCTGCAAAAATCAAACTCCATTAAAATGCAAACTGTTTTTCTTCTACTATGTGCTTATGCTTCTGATTGCTCTAAATTCAATATCTGAGGTGTAGTTACTGTAATGTGTTTCTGTGGATTTCATCATAGTGAGATATATATATATATACCTTGTGAATACAGCCTCAGGCCTTCTAGCTCAAGTATGTGCTGCAACTGCGTCTGTGAAGTAAAGTTACAAATGTCGGGTCCTCCTCGAATACCTGCTTTATTCCATGTAATTTCCTGCAGTAGCGACCCTATAATGTCCCATTTCCCAGTTAGTTAGGATTCTCCTTATAACCTGGGTTCCATGTACCTTGTCTTTGAAAGATGAATCGCCTTCTGTTCTTAGAGTTTCAGTCGTAATGTAAAATCTCCGTTGTTATATTTTCAGAGAAGCTTAAGACTAGGGTGCGTAGCAGGGATCTTTGACTCACTAGAAGAATCAGCTGTGTACCCATTTCACTCCTCACTAGGCCTGTATATTTTTGAGGAGTGTTAGGACGAGACCTGGATGAAGACTGACTGATCTATGTAGGTATGTTTCTGTCAGTAGAGTCTGATGAACCTGACAGACTGTCTCTTGAACTTATAGATCCCCAAGTATTCTCTTGCAGAATAGTTCATTTGTCTAATATCGGTAGTCAACAGCTCGGTTAACTGAAATGTCTTCTGGAGAAGTGGCTGTAACATGCTTTAAAGAAAGACAACTTCTACTGTAAATACCAGGGTAAGCGTCATGTTTGTTATGGCTTGATCAGAGGTTTAATTCTTGATCTCCAATTTTACAATTATTTTTAAAAACACCTCTTCATTCTGTTTTCTGCCATTTTAAAAACTCCGATCCGTGTTTAGTGTGTTAGCCTTCCCTCGTGTGGTTCTCAGAGAATTATTTACGGCTTTGATCCTGCAGTCTTCTGCTCAGTCTTTTCAGTGACTGTCACAGTCATATCGGTCTCTGCATTAACAGGGGTAAGGTTGCCATGGCTTCACCTCCATTGGTTCAGAAGGGAGGCTGGCAAGTGACACTTCAGTTCTCATTTATTTTGAAGTTCATATGTATTGTTTGATATGCTTCATGACTTCCTGGAAGGGGTGTAGCTCTGGGCAGCAGATTTATTTATAAATACCATCTCATCCCTCTATCCCAGGACAAAGTCATCTTGTATGTTGAACTACATCTTCTGCTGTATTCTTGTTAAGATTTGCTACATCATTGTAGATTGTTTGTGGACCCTCTTTAGGTTTTCTTTCTGCTGAAGACATTTCAAATTAGCATGCCTTTTACTATTTTGCAGTCAACTTATTTCATTTACCTTTAAGATCTTCGAGTGTCATGGAAATAATCCGAAGGGTGATTTCTGTTTGCCACTTGCTAAGTCATTGTACTGACTCCTGGCTCAGATACCATGTCTGGAAGAAGTGTTCAGTGATCCACTTTTCTTTAGAATTTTGAATTATTAATTGCTTGTTTGGTAAGCCTTGCTTTGGGTATGAATCGAGACCTCTGGTAGTCCGAGTTTTTAGAGGTCCTCTTGCCTATGTAGTTGCAATGTGACTGCCACCTTTTCTGAAGCTGGTGCCCTTCCTTGAAGGTCCATTTTAACAAGAGAACTTGAGAGTTATCAAGGACAGAAACCAGGCCACATACAGTGTGTGAGCAGGCCAGTGTTCATCGCAGATAGATTACAGGCTTCTGCACATGATCATGTGTGACTTCCTATTAAAGCTAAAGCTGCAAAACCTAAATGCACACGCTTTTTAACTCCAGACCATGTACTGTCTTCAGAAACTTGGATTATGTGTGTCTAATTTTGAGTAATAGAATGCAGCTAAATGTTAATTGTGTCTGTATGCTTCATAGACCTCCTAAAATTGTAATCTATTTTAGAACCATGTTCCTTGAGAGATGCCTGGATTGGTCAAAATAGCTGGGAATTCTTCAGAAATTGCCACTGTAAATAATGACTTGCAGATACATAGCAATGAATATTGCTTTTGCAATGCGCAACCAATTGCAGAAATATAATAATGCTGATCAGTCTGATTTCATGGGAATAATAGATTTCCTGGTAACTTACTCATAGATCTTGAAAAGAAGTTGTTCTCACTTTGTGGATTTCCCCCTCTTTGCTACCTAGGTATTAATGGATATGTTCCATCAAGATGTAGAAGATTTAAGTGCACTAACTTTATCCGATGAGGAACCCTCCACCTCAGGGGAGCAAACCTATTATGACCTAGTGAAGTCATTTATGGCAGAGGTTCGACAATATATAAGGGAATTAAATCTCATTATCAGAGTTTTTAGAGAGCCATATGCCTCCAACTCCAAACTATTTTCATCTCATGTAAGTATTGTACAAACCGCAAATACAAAACCCTGCTATAATATCTGTACATCTAGATGGACACTTGTGGAACTTTACTATTGTCCAGTTTAACATATCGATAGCAGAGGAAGCGTTTGTCTTCTTCTGACATGGAAATAGTAAAGGAGCACTTGTGGGGAAGTACTGCTTTTGTAGAAATGTTGAAGAGACCACCCAGCTTACTATAGTCACTTGCAGGCCTGTAATTTAATATTTTTGCAATTGTTCTTTGCCATGTTTGAATCGCTGTACATTTTTATATATTTATGCATATATACATAGTCAATATTTTAAAAATAAATTCTATGATCTTAGATAAATTATACAGAAAGTATGCAATAAAATATATTATGAAATCTTGTTCTATTTAAGGAAGTATTTGATTTTCATATCGCAACAGAGTAGCTTTGCACATAACATTCTTCCTCTTAAAAATTGTGCCCAATTTCCTGTTGATTTTTGTCACGTTCTGTTGCCTTTTGCAGGATGTGGAAAATATATTTAGTCGTATATCAGACATTCATGAACTTAGTGTGAAGTTATTAGGTCATATAGAAGACACTGTTGAAATGACAGATGAAGGTAGTCCTCATCCGCTAGTAGGCAGCTGTTTTGAAGACATGGCAGAGGTAAGAAAGTACTTGGGGTTTTTTTTGCTATTCGTGTGTATTTTGATTACTTGAACTTAAATGCTAAGTGCATCTCTGTTCTCGCTGCCTTTGTTTAGGTTGAGATCTCTTCCAGTCCCACCGTGATGAATAGCCTGCCCGTTTTTGAGAATGCTTTTACCTTTTTAGTCTCTAAATCTCAGTTTTTATAGGGCTGTTTAAACTTTAGAGAGCACAAGGGGGAAAGAAAAACAAAACAAACACACCACCACCTGTGACTAGACTTTAGCAGAAAAGTAAGTATCCTGTAAATCAGCTGTAAATCAGGATTGCTGTGGAAAGACAAAGTGGAACAAGGGCTTCTCTGCTAACAGATTTGCGAAGCTAGCCAGGGAGGCTTTTGAACTAGGCTCATTCGTGGATGGAGACCAAAGCTGGCAGACTGAAGAATTGAGAGGAGAAGAGGATGTGCATAACGGAAAGCATGGCAGGAAGGGTTGCATGATGGAGGGCTGTACGAACGAATACAGGCACTCAAGAAGGACAGGTGGGGAAGATGAGGCCAGGAAGCTTAACAAAAAATCAGCTCAAACACATGGAGCTCTGTTACAGAATGTATGATGAGCTGGTTGAACGCTTATGGATCAGGATCAGAGGAGGAGGCCATGAAAGGGTGTGTTATAGTCAAGCTTCTCCTGCAAAGACTGCCCACTGACAAATGGCCAAAACCTTCTCTAAACAAGCAGGAGTCGTCTTCTTATCACAGGCCCTGGTTCTCTTGGGAGAATAAACTTCCTGACATCTGCTGGGTGGACAACTTACTCTGTTTCAAGTAATCCAGAACATTTCTGGACAACACTGAGGACAGGTTTTTGTGGTACATGCTGATGGGCCAACTAAGAAAGGTGCTGTACTTGAACTGGCAGGAACATTGTAGCTAATGGCAGGCTTGGACACAGGTGGTAGAACTTAAGGTCCTGAGAGAAGTGCAGGACATAAGCAGGCTGAAAACTCTGGGTCTTGGGAGAGTAGACTTGGCTTGTTCAGGGAATTGGGACACAGGAACACATTGGTGTCTGCCTTGAGGATAGAAAGAGCTGGTTTATTTTCTAAGTCTGTGTGTTCAAAGCACAAAGAATATTCATGCCCGGTCTCGAAGAAAAAGGTAGGTGTAGCAGGAGGCAAGGACAAACAGAGTTTGGAGTTTCCTGTTTAACCAAACAAAGGCCCCTCACTACAAGAAAAACATTGAGGTGCTGGAGCATGTCCGAAGAGCAACGAAGCTATTGAAGGGTCTAGAGAACAAGTTCTGTGAGGAGTGGCTGAGGGAGCTGGGATTGTTTAGTCTGGAGAAAAGGAGGCTGAAGGGAGACCTGAAAGGAGGTTGTAGTGAGGTGGGTGTTGATCTCCTCTCCCAAGTAGCAAGTGGTAGGATGAGAGGAAGTGGCCTCAAGTTGCACCAGGGGAGGTTTAGACAGGATATAAGGAAAAATTTATTCACTGAAAAGGGTTATCAAGCACTGGAACAGGCTGCCCAAGGAAGTGGCAGAGTCACCATCCCTGGAGGTATTTAAAAGATTGGACTTGATGATCTTAAGGGTGTTTAGTCTTGGACTTGGTGGTGTTAAGTTTATGGTTGGACTTGATGATCTTAAGGGTATTTTCCAACCTAAATGATTCTATGATTAAAAAATTGTGGGTATCTTGCTCATGGGGTGAGACCCTGTGCTGGAGGACATTGAATGGACTGAGGTACTCAGTCTCCTTTGCTTGGTTGTTACTGGCAAGATGTGCTTCTAGGTTTCCCAGTTAGGCCTGCTACCAAAGATTGAGGGAGAGAGGTGAAAGTCGTAGGTCAACTTAGGGACTGTTGATATAAGGTGGATATATGCAAGTCTATAGGGCAGGACAGGATGTTGAGGCAGCTGGCTAATGTCATTGCAAAGCCAGTGCCTAGAATTCTTGAAATTTAGTGGTGAGTTTACAGTGAATGGAGTTAAAGTTTTATGCCCCATCTCAAAAAGACTGATGAGGAGGATCTGGGAAACTAGAAGCTGATCAGCCTCTCCTCAGTCCCTGAGAAGATAAGCAAATCTTTCTGGAATTCACAACCAGCCCTGTGAAGGACTGGAAGGTGGTTGTCAACAGCCAGCACAGATTTCCAAAGGACAAACTGTACCTGAGCAACTTGACTGCTTTCTAGAGGAAATGGCTGGCTCCATGGGCAAAAGGAAGAGCAGTTAATATCCCTTATCTGAACTTAAACAAGGTCTTCAGCACAGTCTCTCATAGGATCTGTAGGGTCGGCTTGGTGAGATGTAGACTACCTAGTTGAATTATAAAGCAGGTGGGAAACTGGCTGGACTGGCAAGCTTGAAGGACTGTCATCAGCAATACAAAGTCCATCTGGTGGCCAATGGCTAGTGGCATTCCTCAGGGTTTGATGCTGTGCCTGATACTGTTTAATGTCTGTACGAGTGTTGTGGTAGAAAGTGTAGTCTGCCTTATCAAGTTAGTAGGTGATACCAAATTGTGGAGGGACACACAGGAGGATGGGGCTACTTCTTGGAGGGGACCTGACAGGCTGGAGGAGTGCACCTACAGGAACCTCATGGAGTTCAGTAAAGGCAAACATGAAGTTCTGCACCTAGGACCGAACAACACCATGGAATGATCCCGCTGCTTGGCTGAGGAGCAGCACTGCTCGACAGGGCTTAGCGATCCTCAGGAGTCAGCAGTGAAGGCTAACTGCCTGGTGGGTTGTTTTAGGAAAAGTGTAGCCGGCAGGTTGAGGGATCATTTTTTTGGAGCACTTGAGACCACATCTGGCATACTGTGTCTGGTTGTGGTCTTCCTAGTACAAAATATACTTATAAATGAGGGTTGTCGTGATGATTAAGGAGTTGAGAAGTCTGAGGAAAGAGGTCTTATTGCTGTCTTCAGTTACCTGAAGGGAAGGTGTAGAGAAGACTGAGATAGACTTTTATTGGGGGTTCTCATGGTAGAGAACTGTGAAGTGAGATGAGAGAGCGTGTGAATGGTAGAAAGGGTAATCCTGATTAGATACTGGGGGGGGTGGAAAATCTGCGACGAGAACAGTTGAACATTGGAATAGACTGCCCAGAGAGGTTTTAGTGCCTCTGTTCTTGGAGGTACTCGGAACTTAACTGCATGAGGCCCTGAGGTGGGCCCTGCTTTTAACAAGCAATTGGACCAGTTGATCTCCAAAGATCTCTTCTGGACTGAATTACTCCGTGAGTACTGATTCTTCTCTGTAGGTGTTTTAGAAAAGTATGCAGAAAGGTCTCCGCTATGTAGCGTATTTATTTTCTTTAAGAAATATGAAGCTTAGCTATTAAATCAGTTTTGTAAAATTATTGTGTTTCTTCTTAGGAACTAGCGTTTGATCCATATGAATCATATGCACAAGATATTTTGCGACCTGGTTTTCATGATCATTTTCTAAGTCAATTATCAAAGCCAGGAGCAGCATTTTATTTACAGGTAACTTTCTTTTAAGTAAGCCATGTTATTGGTATTGCTATTTTAATGTCATTATATTGCTGCTTCAGTACATTTATTGTTTTAAGACTGAAACTTATTTTGTTTCTAGTCAATAGGTGAAGGCTTTAAAGAAGCTGTTCAGTATGTTCTACCCCGGCTGCTCCTTGCCCCTGTTTACCACTGTCTTCATTATTTTGAACTGCTAAAAGTAAGAATGTTGTGTCAATCTGATGTTTTTCTGTAATTCTTAGTGTTGGATGCCAGAACTTTGTGTGCTCTAGTAAAACCTTTTACTTGAATGTGAATAATAAAACTGCTATGATGAAAGAAAAGCAGTTTGTATGCTCTGGTGTGAGCTCTTAACTAGCTGAACATCAGCTTGTAATTTCATGGAAGTTTTACAGGGTCTAATGATTTGTGTTGAATAAGCAAGTCGCTATTAATTTAGAAAGCAATAGAGATCTAGATATTCATATTCTTGGAATGATTGTTTCGACAGTAGTAAGAGGTAATGGCAAATGGCTGTGTTGCAGAAAATGTCCAAGCCCTTCTCAAGCTGTTACTTTGTAAATTGAAAGTCATGGTAAGATTTCCCTTCAGACTTCATTTTGTTTTCATAAAAGCTTCAATGTTCTTGCAGTGCACATCCCATGATGGCTGTAGAGGCGATACCCTTCCTTCAAAGGGAAGGCTTGGTTGATAAATACACTTCTTGGGATTTTTGTAATGAGACCTCACATTGGTAGGGTGAGAGTAAAGACTGTAACATACACATGTGAAGAAAACAGCTGCAGAATATTTTTCTAAGGCATTTATCAGTTAGCACTGAATAATAATCTTTAATGAGTGTAGAGCATTTTGAGGAAAACTTTGATGTAGAATCTTCATTTGGGCTTGATGGAAACTCATAAGGGATACAGTGTTCCAAAAACCTTTGCTCTTTTGAAGAAATGTGGGTGTGTTTTTCTTGAATGTATGTTTGGTTGTCTTGGGATAACTCACAAGTTAGGTTGTCTTTGCGTCTACAGTTTTAACACCATTTTTACTGATTTAGTTCTACATGTACAGCTTTGGCACAGAGTTCATCTTTTATAATGTGCTTTTTTTAAATTTTGGAACGTATGCTTAATCTGTTTGTCTAGCTCATGGATTTGATCTGACTTTTCAGACGTCTTTAATGTACTAAGCATTTCCTTTCATGACAGTCCATTGGACTGGAGGTATGATACAGCTTGTCTGTATTTTGTATGAAAAGACCTGCATAAACTTAAGATTTCTTTGCTCATGCTTTTATCACGCAATCTCAAAATGCAGTACCTAGTGGCTTTGCATACTTCCATGTGAACATGGTATTATCTTACGTAATAGACAAAGCATGAAGGATTGATAGCGTCTGACACACGTGTCCTGTGGTACTTCTTGCCATTGGTAATTTTAGTGGGGGAAAGAAGGCACGTGTGCTTACGGAAATAGGGAGCAGCTCGTATTTGCCTTTATTGGGGCAATCTGAAGTCTAAGGTGAGCCCACCTTCAGAAGATTGTCAATCTTTATGCAAAATTCTTGTCTTTTCTCATTCGTGGTCTACACACACTCCTCCTCCACCCTGGGTGAATCTGATACTGTTGGGTTGGATTTTGTTCTATATATGATAACCTTCTGAATTTTTTTCCCAATGTGTTGCTCATTTCACGTTTTAGTGAGACATCCGTCACTGTGGATGCACGTAATAGGCAGCAAAGGATAATAGGAGCACATGAAAAGAGAGATATTAGGTCTCATCAGTCAATTAGCACATAAACATGTACACACAGCATATGAATCCCTCCCTCAAGTAGTCTCTGCTGGTAATAGCGTTTTCTTTCTTATTCTTGGAATCTTTAAACAGATTCCAGCTTGGTTATACACAAAAATGGCGTGATGGAAGGGTATTTGCTATGGAAGGGTATTAGTGGAATTATTTAGCCATATAATCCTGAAAATTTCACTGATGCAAGGTTGTATTGATTTTTTTTGTGTGGTAAGAGACTTGATATAGTGATTGCAGGCATATCTACGAGTAAACAAGTTAAAAATGCTATGAAGATGGATCTCTTGGAATGAAGAGACAAGATGTTGGCAAAGTAGTATGTGGAAAAAATAATTTCTTTCTCTTGAATATAGATATAGTTAAGGATAAAGGGGTTAGCATTTTTCTTTGATTTATGTTGTATAATCGCATAGCTTGAAATTATCTATTTAAAATGCATCTCAAAGTTACATTTTAACGATGCAGACTACAAAAAAAGTAAATTTCTGTCCGCTGATGGTTATCCTATTTAGAAACTAAAGCTCTGGCAGGGCACCAGGAATGCACAAATACACATTCTATTTTTAGCTGGAGCTCCTTGCTGTAACTTTGTTGGAAAGTTAGCATATGACTAAGGTCTGTGTTTTCCTTCAACAAACCTGAAAGTCCAAAAACTTTTATATAAGAAACTAGCGATATAAAATAGCAGCTTTTCGAAATGTGAACTCTTAAGCAAAAGGTAGGGTGGTATAAATAGCGCAGTCATTTATGACCTTGAGTGATCGAAGAAAGAAGTTTACAAGATTTTTTAAAATGAATTGAGCGCTGTTTCAGATGCTGTAAACTTGTCTACATGTGTGATACTCTTTCTTTTCTTTGGGTAAATAGAAGATTACTTTAAATTCCCTTTTTTTCCAAGTAGGAATGGCTCAAAGCATATATGAACTTTGCTTAAATAAGGTAATATGTTCTGGAAAACAGGAGAGTTAGATTTGTTTGTTTGTTTAAACTAAGTGCAGAGTTGGGTCTAATTGTCTCTTTGCAAATATTTTTTAGTTGGAATTCTGCTTACAATGATCTTAAATTCTCAGGATGCTTTCCTTTCAGATACAACAGTATCTAGTGTATTTTACTTATTTTTTCACACTTTGTTCTTAGATGATAAATAACTTGCCAGTCTTTACTGACTGACAATTCAGCTCAAGTAGAAATAGTCCTCAATTAAACACTTGTCTTCCTCTTTCAATATGCTAATGTAACTTAAGAAAAAAAAAAAAAAGAATTCTGGTGTGACAAGGTCTTCCAAAATAAGAAACCACGCTTTTCCCAGCCTGATGGTATTAAATTTGTTACGTGTCGCTGCAGAAGGCACGTGGTTGCGAAATGTGAGTAGTTTAGGACTAGAGGATCTTTCGGTTGATCCTGTACGTCTCTTTCTGTGTTGCGTTGGGCTACACATCCCAAACTATTTTGGGCTTGGACTTCACTTTGGTTCTCAGCCAGACTCACTATCCAGAGTATAAGAAAATTAATTAAGTTGGTTTGCGATCCCACCTGTAACTGGTGTAACTCAGCCCAGGGTAGAGAATCACTGAGTCTTCATTAGTTGAACTTTGGCAGTCTGCAAATCTGCAATTGTAGATCGTTGTCTCGAAACATTCTCTCTGTTAATTGTATTTAGTACAGGCACTGTAATTAACTGGTTCTCTTGCTTTGGTTGATTCTTAAAGTCTTCGTCAATTAATATTAAGAACAGAAAATGACAGATTCATGCTAACTATGCGTTATTTTAAGAAAATGTTTCCTTGGTGTCAGCAAAGGATTTTATTTTCTGAAATCACTTTGTCTGGTGTGCTTCTTTCCAAACACAGTAATTTGGATGTACAATACTGTTTTGAAATAAAATAAAAGCAGCAGTATTACTGTTTTACATGTAACTGCAGATGGGGATGACTACTTTTACATCCCCTGGAGATAAAGTGCAATTTTATATCTCTGAGACAGATGAAGGCCTGTCTGCTGGAGGAAGTGTAACTCCTGCTAGTGTGTGATAAGGACTACAAAGCGTATTTGAGTGTTTCATGGGAGAAAACGCTGAGGTGGTATAAAAATTGGTCTCAAGTCTAAGAAGAGATTCTCTAGAACGTGACAGTAGGTGAAAAATGTAAGCAACTTCTACATATGGTTAAGCTATGAAGACTTATATTAATATAACTGCAGTGTTGTAAGGGCGCAGAAGTTGTGCCTTGTGGTAGAGGTTGGAGGTGATACAGCCAGGTAAATGAGGTTCCATATTTCTTGCTTGCTTACGTGGTTTCATTTACAACGTTTCTCTTGCTTTTTCTGCATTAATTTTTTCTCCTTTAAATGCTAGTGGATTTATTCTTCAAGTCAGCTGTGCGTTTGGCAGACAAAGGGAAGATGATAGGGGAAGATAAAACTTTGTCGCACATGTGCGGTTTTTCCAGAAGCTTGGCTATTGTTAATCTAACTAATTGGGTTCTCGGAGGTAACTCTTTAATTGAAAAAGTTGATCAGAATGTATTTAGTTTTTTCTTTCTAGCTGTGGTGCTTGTTGATGGATTCCTATGTGTTTGTATCAGAGTTACATCTATGCGCATGTGTATCACTTCATTTGTCCATGACTTATGTCATCTGTTATGGAGTGGTGATGGGGCTGGATTTTCTCTTGTATAGCTGTTTTTCTTTTGACACGGGGATGTGTCTGGGCTTTTGAGAGGCAGGTGTCTCTTTCCAGGGAATTTGTAATGGGAAGTAATTACCTTGGAGATTTTTTTTTTTGTTATCCCACTAAAGTTGCTTTTCTGCAAAAGCTGGAAAAAAAAATCTAGCAGAAGTAAAAGTAAAACATTCTTCCTTCCACTTTGCTTACAGTCTTCAGTGACACTTGAGCTGTGTTATTGTCAATCTGCTGCCAGACCAACAGATGCTGGACTTTGATCCCTTGAAGCAGGGAGTAGGATGGCGTAGGGCCAGACCGTTCTTATCTAGATGATGCCGTCTTTGGGGAGTCAAATGAAACACTAACTGAACTCTGACTTTTGACTTCACTTATGTGTTTAACTGTAGGGTTGCAGAGTTCTATCTGATCCATTTTCTAGGAATCCCTGCAGGGCAAATTCTCGCTGATACTGTGGGAATTAGGAGAGCTGTACTGGGACAGACTGTTCTCTGGGGCTGGTGACCTGTTCCTGTTTTTCAATGACATGATGATGATGATGGTAGATAACTCTTTAGCTTACACGGCAGCAGCTTATGCTGAACGGCCAAAGCCAGGGACTCATTAAAACAGGTAGGTGTTAGAGGAACTTGGACAGATGTGTTGGAGCAGGTCCAGAGGAGGCCATGAAGATGATCAGAGGGCTGGAGTACTTCCTGGAGGACAGGCTGAGAGAGTGGGGGTTGTTCAGCCTGGAGACGAGAAGGCTCCAGGGAGACCTTCCAGCAGCTTCCAGTGCTGAAAGGGGGCTACAGGAGAGATGGGGGGCTCCTGATCAGAGACTGTAGTGATAGGAACGAGAGGGAATGGTTTTAAGCTGAAATGGGAGTAGATTTAGACTAGACATTAGGAAGAAATGTTTTCCTGTGCGGGGGGTGAGGCAGTGGCCCAGGGTGCCCAGAGAAGCTGTGGATGCCCCATTCCTGGAAGGGTTCAAGGCCAGGCTGGATGAGGCTTTGGGCAACCTGGGCTGGTGGGAGGTGTCCCTTGCCCATGGCAGGGGGGTTGTCACTTTAAGATCCCTTTCAACCCAAACCATGCTTTTTTTCCCCCCTCTAAATAAAAGTTTTGTCATGAGTACTCCATTGAGGATTGAATGTTAAGCAGCTTATTGTAGCTGAGATTTTCAGCTCTTACAGGATGTTACTTTTTGTGACTGTGGCAGTCGTTATGTAGTCTGTGATACACTTGTATAGTGTTTTCATAGCAGTAGTATATTTCCTTGTCCTCTTCTCCCTCTGTTCCTGTTACATTCTGTACAAAGGGGACATCCTTGGAGAGAGGTTGCACTATGGTTGAGTCTCTCCTCAGTGGAAATGTTTCTGGACATAGAGCTGTGGATTTAGTCCCACTGCTGGATGCCATCCAGTTGAGCTTACAGCCTTGTAAAGTTGACTGGCAAAGATCAGGCTTGAATTGTATCGAAGCAGTGAAAGTGTATTTTAATCCACTTCAGAATTACAAAAGAGAAAGGGAAGATATTTTCAAAGTGAATTGTCTTTACTATGACAGAAGATTTGGGGGAAGAAAATGGAGACCTCAGTTGCAAGTGGTGGAGCACATAGGTAAATACTTTGTGATATTTCAAATACTAATCTAACTAAATGTTGCCAACTTAATTATGAATTTTGAATTTCTAATGTATTCTGTAGGTCTGGTGGGGATGATGAGGCAAACCAAAGTGACAGTAAGAAAAAAGAGAATTTCAGAGCATGAAGGCTCTGGAAGGATCTGTGTGAACTTGTATGTTTGTTGCAGAAAGATAGTGAATCTGCTGTGGAAGACACATCAGCATATGCAAAAAAAAAAATTTTTGAAGAATGCAGAGCAAATGTGTTTTCCATAGTCTGAGAAGACAAAGCCTCCTGTAAACAAGGTAGCCATTCCCCTACTAATGGAATCTGGGTGTATAAAATGCATATAAGGCAGCTAGTAGCCTACAAAAAGTCTGCGATGGTTTTATGAGAACATCAGGGAACTTATTTGAAAAGAAGGCTTTGTTTTTGTATCTGTTCCTTGATGAAGGAAACATTGATTGCGTAAGCTCAACGAGAATTGCTCGCATACATGAATCCCTATCCAGGTGCAGAAGCAGAGCAAAAATACACTTTCCTGCTGACCAGACAGCAGCTGAAATACCTGGCAGGCTGCAGCAGCACTTGAGCAGACCTAATCTGAACTACCGTCTCCTGACAGGCTGTCTGCATTCATGGGAATGCTAGTGGGTAGATTGGCCACATAAGAAACCTGTTACAGAAAACTTTGAAGTGTTGAATTGGTGAAATGTCAACTGACAGACTTCTGTGTGGTATGTATTTCTGAACAGATCTTTCTGACTTTTCCTCAGTGTCCATCCTGATTTGAAAAATGGTATTTACTTCAGAGCAGTGTCATTTATTTCTGAAACAGATTTATTTTCATTTCATTCCCCCCTCCCCAAATAAGAGCATCCACATTGAGTAACAGAAGTAGCAATTCCTTAAATCCACGTGTTTCTTTAGTCCAAATACTTTCACTTTTTTTGGGCTCAGGTGAAGTTTGATGTATTTAAATTTTCCACGTATCATTGAGATCTGTTTTAAGTCACATAGTCAAGCTGTGAAAGAACTGGGAAGCTTGTACTAAAAGTTGAAATGCTTCTCATTTTCCTCTGTTTTAATGCTTTACTTGTACAGTATGCTTCCGAATGGGCTGACCGTATTTTATATTATGTTAGTTAATGTGAAATAAAAGATGAGAACTTTTTAGCTTCTATCTTCTTTAAAATGTGCTTCTCCCAGAGAATGCTGGAGGCTTTCTGTAACTAATTATCTGATATCTCAGGTTTGTTATTTGACATGTTTTTCATGTAACTTCTTAAAATTAAACTGAGAAGGCATAGTTAAATTTTGAGTGGAGAAAAAGTTTTGACCATTACTTCAGTAATATGTTAAGTTTTGTTCCCCTCTTGATGCGAATTACAGTGGTGCTGTAATGTAAATAGAAAAAAACAGTTCTATAAACATATGCATATTTTTACTGCACTCAAGATTGTCTGTGTTTATATGAAAACAGACCAAATTTTGAAATTCCAGTGCATTAAAGCGTTGTAAAACATACGTATGTCCAGGAATACAGCACATGGATTTTCCTTTAAGCTGCAGGTGTGCAGTGCCGTTTAGACTGCTGGCACTTTCCACAAGTGTACAGGGTTCCCTGTAGTTGCCCCAGTATCTGCTCCAGCTGATTTCCTGATGCTTTTTAAAAATGAACGTTTCGGGATGTCTGAAGAAATTACATATTGGGTTTTGGAGAGGTTTCTCTGAAGCAGCACGGGTTTGAGCACATTGTTCAAGTGCTGCAGCATGGCAGCTTCCACCTGTAACCTGGGACCACTTATGCACTAAACTTGGATTCCTGTTTCGAGGGGCAGTGATTGTCCTTAGCACCTACGATCAAGTGATCTTAAGTTAAGCAAATTCAGTTGTGATTTCCCTCCCTGCCATGTGCTGTTGTGTCTCTTGTGTATACAAGCTGATTTGTGGTCTTTCCTCGCAGGTGAACTGGGGAACTTACAGGTCACGAATTTCAGTGGTTAGATTTAGAATAATATTCTAGGAAGACAGAAGTCTAGATTGTGATGTAAGCCCTGAAGTGTAAGATTTTATACCCATACACCTACTAGTATTGTTATATCTGCCTGTTCTCATCATAAGTGTGTTTTCTGTCGTTGTGTTTCTAGATAGACGCTTCCCTGACAGCGTAAGAGAAGGACTACCATAGCCTTAATTTTGCACGGCATGAGGAGGATTTCTTTTGTTTCTGTTTGGAATATCCTGGTTTTATAACTATCTGAGCTTTGTGTTATGCAACAGGTAGAACAAAAATACCTTGTCTTTCACTTCTTGATACCTCTTCAGAGCTTGCAGCCTAGAATGCAGAGTACTTTTTTAATTAGAAACTTCTCTTAGCAGTCTGTTTTCTGAGTTTGTTTTCCTTGAATAGCCAGGAAACTGCACCTATAGTACTGTGAATCATTACAATCATTATAAACCAATATTTTCTCAGAAGATTATTAAAAAACATGACAACTATAATACTACTCATAATCAGAAATCTGCACCTCCTTCTCATAATACTATACAGTGCTTCTCAGGACACTTTATGTAAAAAAAAAAAAAAACCAAAACAAAACAAAACCCACACTTTTTTTAACATCTACCTGGTCTGTTCTTTAGGGGGCACTGCACAGCTATAGAAGAATCAGTGGGATTCGCAGAGAAACTTGGATGCTAGTTTCCAGTGATGCCATTTCACTTTAACCTCCTTTTCTGAACTGTCTTGGGGGCAGCATAAGATGAAAGTCATTGCTGTAATTTAAGCTCAGTTCTAAGACTGTTTGTGATAGCAGTTTGCGTCAATTATACAATGCTAGAATATAAACTTTCCAATTCCTTTTCTGTCTGCAGAGAAATGTCGTCTCAGTTGTTCAGAGCGCTTATTTGATTTGCCATTTGTGTTGGTCTTACATGTAAGATACATACTTCTATGCGCTGCTTTCTAAATGTTAAACCTGGAGCAAAATTACTCTCACTGCACTTCGATTTCGTTTGGATATACAGTTGGAAAGACGGGTTACTTCCAGTGGATCTTGATGGGGAGACGTTAGTCTTAAACCATGGCTTTCTCTCCAGCACTGTGTACAGCCATGTGTACGTTTGCTTTCGGACATGGGCTTTTCTGTGATGAAAACCAAAATTTTTGCAACTGGAGAGAACTTGCTGTAAAAAGCATTTTATGAACTCAACACAGGAGCAGAATGCTTTGCGGTAATGAACATTAATCTGTACCAGTATGTTTCTGAAGAGAATGTACAGGGAGTCCTTTTTTTTACAGGTGTTTGAGTCGGTAAGGTACTACATTGAGAAAATTCCCAATTACTTTGTAGGGATTTATTTTTCTATTTATTTGGTTTAGTGCTCCCCTTACACACGTTAGCCTACTTTTGCACAGGTTTCTTTTGATGTTTTTCCACATTTCAAAAAAACCCTTTGGGATATGGACCATTTTTGTTCTGCCTTGTGCTAGGCACTATGCATCTGTGTTCGTTTGACTGGAGAATTTTGGTTATATAGACAGATTACGTGAATTAAAGCTGCCTAGAATAAAACTTGTGGTCATCTCTAGTGGAGGGTGTCCCTGCTCATGGCAGGAGGGTTGGAACTTCATGATCTTTAAGGTCCTTTCCAACCCAAGCTGTTCTGTGATTCTATGATCTTTATGGCTGAAAACACAAATAGAGTAGTCTTTGACATTGACAGCTATTGCACTGAATGATTAACTCTGTTCAGGGAAAAAATTAATGCTATTCTGTGACCCATTCAAATGTCAAACATGAATATGTTGTATTCAGTTGGATTTTGGAGGACAATAGTTACATTTCACACTGGAAGCAAACAGCACAATTGTACTGTTTCCAAGGATGTCTGTTATTCTGGTCCATGCCAACCTGTTGCTTCTCTTTTACCACATCTGTCAAAACAAATCTTTCAGTTGTGTGGAGCCACTTCTTGGTGTATAATAGTCTGAAACGCTTGCCTGTTAATAATCCTGTAAATAATTGTTATCTCAGTTTTATGTCTAAGCCACAGCTGTAGTCAACATTTTTTTCCACTAACAATAATGTGAAACATACTAACAATAGTGTGAAACATTTTAATCCTTAAACAAAGATTTATGATTCAAATCGTAAGCATCTTGGGATAAAAACACGGCAGATCTTGTTTAATAAAACTTATCTGCTACAGTGATAGGCACAAAATATTAGTATTAACTCTTCTCATCTAGTTTTAGCTTATAACTTCATTTTTTTTTTGTCCTTTAAGAAAACTTGAGTTAGTAAATGCAGGCATTCATGTTGGTGTGCACTCAGGCGGGGACTTATGTACCCTGGTTTTACAAGCTGCCCATGGTTAGATGCTCCAGAATTTTCTGATGAACAGACAAGCAACCCCTCCATGGAAGAAGAACATTTACTCTTCCTTGCTGTCCTTCGAGTTACTGTTTTTCCCCTTTGTTTTTTTTAACATGAAAAAAAAATCACAGTTGTGGTGAATAATAAGCTGAACAGAAGCCAGCGGAACACCCTTGCAAGAAGGAAGGCCTTTATCACTGCATTGTCAAGTGCGTAGCTATCAGGGTGAGGGAAGCGGCAGTGCCTACCTGTTCAGTACTGGCAAGGCTGCATCTGGAGAGCTGCGTCCAGCTAGGGCTTCCCTTCGACGTCGGTGTGCTGAAACAAGCCCGCTGGAAGGCCTTGTCAAGATGGTGTGAGGAATGGAGCATGTGATGAAGGAGAAGCTGGGGAGGGGGCTTATTTGTTCTGGAGAAAAGGAGGCTGAGGAGGAGAGGAAGCCTTCCAGCTGTCTTTGCACGAGGAGGCGGGGAAGACAGAGACATGCTTCTCGCGGCTGCGGAGCGCGTCCACGTGTGAAAAGTCAATAAGGGATATCCTGATAAGCTGTTAGGAAGAAATATTTTTACCAGGAGGGATTTCAAACGCTGGACAGATTGTCCAGAAGAGTTGTGGCCTCTTCAACCTGAGAACCATTCAAAACTCGATGTAGCCCTAGGCAACCTGCTCTGTCTTGGCTCTGCAGTTGAGCTGGAGGTTGGATGATGTCATCTCCAAGATCCTTTTCAGCCTGAATTATTGATTAGGCTGTTGTTAGTGAGGTGAGAGCCCTTGTAATCTTCTGTTTAAAAATGCGATGAAGGTATTTTGCTTAGCTTTCAGTCGAGCTTGCCTGTTCTAGGAGTGTGTATACGTGTTCCAAACATACAGCATTTGATCTTGTGCTCCAGAATGGTCTGTATGGAGATCTCCTTCCTCGCTTGGTCTTCTTAAGATTTAACACCTCTGATGGTTTTTTTTTTTGGAGATGTAAGGTGGACTAGTTTTGAGGTAAATAACATGTGCCTGAGTGCGTCTGTATCTGGAGGTCTAATACCTGCTGCTTGTTTTTTACTGAATTAAGCTGTTAGCAGATAATTGTCTCTCTTGCCTGTGTCAGTGATGCACCTGATTATTCCATTAACTTTAATAACAAGCAGGAGCATGCAAAATCAGTAGATGGCTGGATTTCTTCTGCCTAGGCCAAACTTCAGGATTTGCGCATACCAAAATGCTTGTAACGCTTTTTGTGTTTGATTTTCAATGTTCACAGCAATTGGAAGAAAAAAGTGAGGATGAAGAGGATAAAGAGTGCTTAAAGCAAGCAATAACTGCCCTACTAAATCTTCAAAGCAGTATGGAACGGATATGCTCCAAAAGTCTTGCAAAACGAAGGCTTAGGTAAACATGTTTCCATTTTTCTTGCTTTTTGCTCTTAATGCTTTGCTATAAATCCAGGGCTCCCAGTTTCCTCTTCTAGTAAACAATGAACAAAATAGTTTGCGACAAGCCTGCTTTTTCAGAGGAAGTGACATCAAAGCTGAGTTAATTTGTTATTGTTTTAAAACCGTTCTAATTTCTACGTGTCCTTGTGTACTGGTGGTTGAGACGTTCTGAGAATTCACCGGTAAGTAGAAAGTTATGGCATTTGTGGGTTAATTATGCTCAGATTATAAATATCCACCTAAAAATATATTGTAAAAGTACATTTCTATGTGATTAGAATGGAATGTTCTCGAATTTGAAATGATTTAATCTGAAGAGGTTTTTGTGCAATGGCTGGGTAAAATTACCCCTGGATAGTAGGAATAGATGTGTAGATAACTAGTACCTAGTTGCACTGTTGTAGCAAATTACTGGACTATACAGTCTGCTCTTTGATTTCATGCTGATATTTGTGCAGTTATTCAAATATGTTAAAAATTTGCTTTTCTTCTTCAAATCGTTTGAATATTTTTCTTTGCAAAACAAGTTCTGTGCTGCAAAGTTCTTTAGGCATGGGCACTAATGCATTTAACAGCTTTCTTGGAATGTGCTGCTTTCAGTTTAGTGCAGTCTGAAATTGTTTGTCAGCTATGGAAATGAGTGGTTTGTTAGGCTAAGAAGCACTAACAGCTTGCCTGTGTTTAGGTAAAACATTTATATGATAGAAGTAGAAAATTTATCAGATGGGATACTTATAAGAAACATTAATTGAGGCTTGCAATGATGCTGATACTGAGTGCTGAAGTTGCATTCTCAGTGGAATTCTCACCACTCAGAAAGATGATCTTGTGGTTTTGCTGTTTGTGGTGGTTGTGGTTTTTTAAATACATGTATACTAACAGGCTGCCTTTCTCCCATCCTTCACCGAAGTGAATCTGCATGCCGGTTCTATACTCAGCAGATGAAGGGGAAACAGCTAGCAATTAAGAAAATGAATGAAATCCAGAAAAATATTGATGGTTGGGAGGGAAAGGACATTGGACAATGCTGTAATGAGTTCATCATGGAAGGAACGCTCACACGTGTAGGAGCAAAGCATGAGAGACACATATTTCTATTTGATGGCTTGATGATTTGCTGTAAGTCAAATCACGGCCAGCCAAGACTTCCTGGTGCTAGCAATGCAGAATATCGTCTAAAAGAAAAGTTCTTCATGCGAAAGGTACAAATCAACGATAAGGACGACACTAATGAGTACAGACATGCTTTTGAAATCATCTTAAAAGATGAAAACAGTGTTATTTTTGCTGCTAAATCAGCTGAAGAGAAAAACAACTGGATGGCAGCGTTGATATCTTTGCAATATAGAAGCACTCTGGAAAGGATGCTGGATGTAACCATGTTGCAGGAAGAAAAAGAGGAGCAAATGAGATTTCCAAACCCTGAGCTTTATAGATTCGCAGAACCTGACTCTGAAGAGAATATTGTGTTTGAAGAAAACATGCAGCCCAAATCTGGAATCCCCATCATCAAGGCAGGAACTGTTGTCAAGCTCATTGAGAGGCTGACTTACCACATGTATGCAGGTGAGGCACTCCATTTACATAGCGAAAACTCAGGTGGGGACTAGTTTATCCTTCTCTTTCTGTGTTAAATGCATGCAGCAAAATATATGAAGTGTGTAGAGAGCCAATATGCTCTGCAGTGCACGTATTCTAACGTGGTTTTTGAATTAAGGTTTGAGGATCTAAAGATGCATTTCTGTAGCTGTAGTCGTTAAAAATGTGAATCCTGTTTGGCTAAACATAGTGAGGTATGCTTGTACATAAGGTTATTCTCATGCAAAGGATGGGGGTGCGGAGGCCTGTAAGAATTGAGCTCTAGACAATACTTTTTCCTGTACGCTCCAGACCGCAAGAATTGCCTTCCCTTGAGACTTCCAAAGCTGGGTAGCACATGAAGCATCAGCATTGCGAGAGAGAATTTATGGACCTGGTGTTTTCAGTTTAGAGTGGTACTCCATCAGCTGTTACCTGTGTCTGTGAAAAGGCCAAATATCAGCTTTCTAGAAGCAGTCACTTACATAATTTGGTCTCAGAACTTTGCCTCAGTCAGAATTTCAGTGGGGATTTGGTTTAAGGACTTTGTGTTTCTGTTTGTGTTGAAGATACATTGAAGGCATGTGATCATCTAGTCCAGCCTCAGTGTGTGGAGTTTTTCTTGATAATTTCCCAGGACTTTAATAAGCTGTGCTGAAAAGCATTGGCTTGGGTTTGGGGTTTTGATTTTTTTTGTTTTAATCTTTTTGATTCTACCTGTATGTCAGTTATTCTAAATATTTATATTAGTGCTGCTCAAATTCAACTGTAGATTTTTCTTTTTGCTCTTTACGCGCTGATTATGCTCAATTGTTCTTCTGCAGCTTGGTCCTGGATACCCTGCGTAGACCAGGAATATTTGCTTGGAAGAAGTGGGGAGTAAGCAGAATATAAGTAGTGTAGTTTAGTATTCCTCTTTATTTTGTAAATGCTTGTAATTACATCTGTTTCCTCCATTACTTTTATTGCTCCTCTCCACATTTCCTTCAGTTGAGCTTTTGTAACATTTATTAGAAACCCAAATGCAATATCATGCCGGCAGTTTTTAGCAGAGCAGTTTTGTGCCTTTCTTCATTTTCTTGTAATTTTGTCAACTTCTAGCTCTTGGCTTCAGATTTTACAGGCATGATTCATAACATAATTTTATGGTGGTGGAGGTTAAAATAAAAATTTCAACCTGGAGAAAGGAAGACACTTTTTTTCTTTTTAAGCTACCGTTGTATTTGGCATAATTTGTGTTAGCAAAAATAATACTTTGTTCGTTCCTTTGTAAACATTTGCTCTGGCTAACTTGCGCACCATTGAGAATTGCTCTTTCCGTAGGTGCTGAGACTTTGGTGCCATAGCCTTGGCGTGGCTCCGGGTGCTGTAGCAGTGCTCCCCACACCTCATCTCTGTCCAGGGAGCCACAAACTACATTCTCCATCTCCATAAAACAGAAAGGACTCTTTTTAAGGAACATATGCCTTGTCTCTTGCATTGTTTTCTTGCATCTGCGTGTCTTTTTGGCCTTCTTAGTACATCAAGGAAGAATTCAGATTGATTGATGAGATCCTTCTTCACCCGCAGTCATTTCAGTCTCTGCTTCTCACAGCCCCTGCTTACTAAAGCTTTAAGTAGGTTGCTTGAAGCCTGATGTTGTAGGATGTGTGACATTGACCAAACTGTTGTATGACAAAACTGAGAATGTATTTGTGAGATAGGCAGAAAGGTTTTGACCAAAGGAATGAAAATTATCGTCTTGTGATATATTTAGCCTGTCTTTGTAGCCTTAAAGATCTTAGTGCAACACAGGTGGGCCTGGTACTGGATCGCAAGGTTGCACACCATTTCTCAACACCCCTATCTTTCATTCTTTACCTTCTGTTGTAAAATTGGTTTCTATGAGGAAAAAACGTCGTTGTTCTAACCATTCTGTGCTGTCTTTTCCAAGGGAACAAAGAAACAGAGGTATAGTGACTCGGCCAAATGTGCTCTCTTGTACAGGAAACAAGGTCAATTTGCTATGCAAAACATTCAGTGTTTTGTTGCATTTTATGAGATGCAGTGAGCAGGGCAACAACTTTCCATAGTAACCCTTTGTCTAGCTCTTCTTTTGCATGTGTTTCGGATGAGTTCAAGGCTTCTGTTTTTCTTGAAAAGGTGGGAAGATGAGTGCTCCAGTGATATCTAGCCAAAGAGTTACAGATTGTAGAACTGCTTTTCTTACCCCATGTAGGATTGTGTGTGCGTGATTGTGGTCTTAAAAGAATTGGGCTTTATATTGATAAGCCAGAGTAGCAAGCCCTTACTTTTCTGTGGTGACTTTTCTCAAATACGGTGTGACCAATTATGGCAGCCCTTGATCTAAAGACAGTATTTACCATAGCTGTGACTGTTCTCTGGGTTTTTATCTTTGTGGGTCAAATACTATAAGAAATAATTCGAGATCTAATTTCAGAAGCGGTACCAACTTGTTGCAAGTAGCTGAAGAGCAGTTTAGTTAGATCTGTGAAGATCCACACAGTCCATCTCATTTCTAAATGTGTGTGTTGGACATTTTATTTTTCTTCTCTCACCTCCCTGACCATACACAAACCAGTTTATCAGCTGAAATATTTTCTCTTTTTCGCTGTGGAACAGGAACCGCCCAATAGCCTAGATCTAGCCCTGGGAGGGGCAGGAGGCATCCAGGCACCCGAGAGCTAGGACAGGTAGATAGCCCTGACAGCCACGTGGCCACAACGTGCAGCCCACTGTCCAAACCATCCTGTGGTGGAGCAGCAAAAAGAGGAGAAATCTCCTCTGCAAAAGCAGCTTTACGTGTATTTTTACATGAGAGAAACTGCCCTTGGATTGGAAGTTCAGGTTCTGACCCTATTTGCATATTCTGGTGGATTTTACTTGTTTTCTTGTGTTTCTGTGTTTGTTATCTCCTCCTTTGTCTGATTCTTGTTTTAAGAGCAGCTGGGTTAGGTGGTACCAAGATTTGAAAGTCATGGCAATTTTTTTTGTCTATAGGGCAGTGCTCTTCTATTTTTAAAGCTTTGATATGTTAAGAGTGCTTGTGCGTCATCATAGTGTCTGTTTCCTTTCTTAAGGAATTCAAGGGTGATTATTTATAAATCCTTGTAGAACAAGTTATTGTTCTTTTTTAGCTTTCAAATTAGCTGTATTGAAGAGAGAATTATCCCATGAGCAGACATCCTGACTAACTAGTGTTGTCTCTATTTTTTTTTAATGCTTGCTCATATATTGTACGCTCTTTTGAGTTACAGATTTTGCTAGTAAGATGATAAGGTTAGATTTGATTTTCCTGGTCTACTTCATTTGAAATTCAATATGTATTGTGGATTTAAACACTAACCCTACCTGTAAATAACAATAGCTATGACTCAGAGCTTGCCGTGATCACAAAGCGTTAATTGCTATGGAGGCTTTTTTGCATAGACAAAATCTGTGTACAGAATGCAAGCTGTGAAAGCATGAGTTACTGTGCTTACTTCTATACTTGGTTTTTTTGGGCAACAAAAATTGTGTATTTTCATGATGAAGATGATGGGGACAGGGATGACATTCTTCCTGCAAAAGGATTTGGAGTTTTGCCTTTGAAAAGGATTTGTCAACTGTACAGTTGCGAGGAGAGGTGGGGAGAGGCGTTATGATAAGAAAAAATAGACTAATGGAGGACGTAGAGTTGGTAAAGCGGAATAGCTAATTGTTTAAGAAATGGGAATTAGCATACAACAGAAATGCAAGGAAAGGCTGTGCTAACAATGCAGTTAACCTCTGCAACGCGTTACAGGAAACTGCTGCCCAAATGGAGAGCTTAGTAGGATCGAAGAAAGTTAGAATGTTCTCTCAAATGGACAAGATGCTGGTAAATAGTTAAGGAGAATTGTTTAAAAAGCTCTTAAAAACCCGTATTCCAGGATAGAAGTCTAATGGCTTCATATAGTGTTAGGCCAAATAGCGCAGGTGGTTTCTTCTTCATCGCAGCCCATAGGAACTCGTGCTTCAAGCCCTGTGTAGTCCTCTTCAGCCAGTCTGTGTTAGAAAAATTACCAATTGGGGTTTGTTTTTAAAATCTGAATATGGATTTCCTGTGCAAAGCCCGTTGCAAGCTGCTAATTTTGTTCAGCAATCACAATGTTAACCTTGTCTCCGGTCAGCTCTGTGGAGAGCCAGTGGGTTGTCACTGCATTTCCTCCTACTTGAAAACAAATGGCTTTGCTTTTGGAATTAAGGGAGAGGCTTTGGTTTTCTGAATACTTGCTTGTTTTGAAAATGCTTTGAATATTTTAAATTAACTGATAGGCAATTAGTCAATTTAATTGAGATCTGTTGATTTTCTTGACATAAAATAAATATAACCTCAAAGTATAGATGTCGGTTAGCTGGAAAAATACCTAGTCTGCCTTAACCATGATTAGTTATCAGTTGTACGGTTTAGGGGAAACACTCTCCTCTTGAGGAGGCCATTTCTACCCTGTGCAAAGTTATTTGCTGTGTTTTTTCAGTTATCTTGTCCTGATCATTGTCAAAACCAAAGTTGTTTACTAGATGGCTCATATATAAAATCATCTATTTGTTATCTTCAAAGTTGTTGAAAAAGAATACAGTCTCTTAATAATCAAAGTGAAAGAAAAAGTAATTATTTTGAATTTTCAACAGAATAAAAATTGGTTTTAAATTCTGCTTTGTGTTGCAATTTTGGGTTATGTCGTCATCTCTGTAAGTTGCTGGGTTGGCATCCTTAATTTTAGAGGATGCTTCAAGTTATTTTAAGTATTAAAAAATGAGGTAATTGCTGACATGAGCATAAAAATTATTCTTTGTCTTAGATCCCAACTTTGTTCGGACTTTTCTCACAACATATAGATCCTTCTGTAAACCTCAAGAGTTGCTGAGTCTGCTAATAGAAAGGTACGCCCCTGTTAAAAATATTGTTCGTACGAAGTGCAGATTTTTTTTTTTAATTTCTACTTGGAGTAGAGATTGTAAGATTCTTGTTTTCCAGTTGGTTTTGATTCATCCGAAACACTTTTTTAAAAGTTATCAAATGGCAAGTAAAATGTGTGAATTATATCCAGCAGCTTTAGGATTGTTCAGGTAGCTCCAGTACCTTCCAGCATGCCATGGTTTTGTCTTTGAAATCTGTATTGTTGAATTTAGCGAATTTTCCTACGTGCTTACCAAGTTGTAAGATTCTGATATGTGGAAATGTTCTGAATTTCCAGCTATCTTGAAGCAACCTTTTATTTGTGCATGTTGTGAGCAAAATTAGTGTGATAGGAGCCTAGCGCTTATAACCATCTTCTGTGCTAGATTTGAAATTCCGGAACCTGAGCCAACAGAAGCTGATCGTATTGCTATGGAGAATGGAGACCAGCCTCTTAGTGCAGAGCTAAAAAGATTTAGGAAAGAGTACATTCAGCCTGTGCAGCTACGGTGAGTATTGCATCAGTGTGAGCCAAAATGACTTCCTTTAACTCTTTTGAAGTGTACCATCTTTTGGCTGCGGTAGTTCTCTGTGATATCAGCAGCCTTTCTTGTAGATGCTTTGATAGAGGGCGTGTGTGGGCAGTCAGACCTCGCTACTTGAATACCTGGAAGGAATTTGAGTTCATGGCATGAAGAGCCTTGGGAAAGGCTTGTGCTGAGTTGTACTGTTAGTGTGCAAATTAGTTTCGTACGCTCACCATTTATTTTTTTTAATCCGTGTTTCTGCAAGGCTATACAACATAAATGTGCCGCAAAGATTTAGGCAGAGAACATTTTAGATTATATTCTTCTTATGAACAGTAAAATGACGTTAAATTTAAAGGAGAAAAATTAGCCAGTTGATGGTGAAATGCAGTAGAATAATTGCATTTTGTCTCCTGATTCTGATATTTCTGTGAGCCCTCGGCTACTAAAAGCCTTGCAGTGCTAGACATGAAGATAGACTGTGCTGTACTGCGCTTAATTATCCTTTACTTTTGCAGAGTCTTAAATGTATGTCGACACTGGGTAGAACATCACTTCTATGACTTTGAAAGAGATGCTGATCTTCTGCAACGTTTGGAAGAATTCATTGGAACAGTAAGAGGTACTTATGGTTTCTTAAGTCCTGGCATTCGTCATAAAACATCCCTTTTCAAAGGGATGGGATCATTTTTCCTTTCACTGAGCAGATAAAGAGGAGTGACTGCTTATTAAATACTTCACAAAGAATAGAAAATCAACCTTAATTTAAAAGAAACACCCACAAACCACAATTAATCAAAGTCTGTCCCCTGTTCAGAAGAATGTATGTTATTTACATCTTGATGAATAAGTATTGGTTTTGTCATAAAGGGAGTGAAGTAATGCAAAATAATAAGAACTGAATAATGATCAGGACAGAATAATTGCTTTGATTGTCCTCTTAAATTTTACACAGGGGTAATTTTTGTAAGAGCTTGGGGGAAAGCACTATTTCTTTGAAGCAAGGGGTTTACAGCTTTTTGCAGTGCGTATTAGACCTGTAGGACACTTTCCAGTTGTGATTGTACAGATCTTTCCTGTTCCGTTGTAAGAAAAACTGAGGCAGCTACAGGAGCAGTTTGTAGGAAAATATATTAGAGAAGTATTTAACGGTTATTTAGCAATTGAAAAGAGAAGGAGAATGAGCCAGGTTTTTTAATGTGGGTTACTGGTAAATTTTCAGTGGACTTGCCATCTCATGCTTGAAATTCTTATGGTGTAGAGCTAAACAGGCATTTGGCCTTTGGGTTTTTTTTCTGAGCTTTGATGGAAATATAGTAGAGGGAGAAACATTTCCCTGTTTGTTTTTTTGCTCTTCTGTGTTATCTGAGGTAAGCACGTACTCTTGCCCAAAGTTCAGGGTGTTTACAGAAGTGCATTTTGGGCAAAAGAAGGTTCGTTCCCCTAAACTCACTATAAAGTCAGAAAAGAAAGGAAAACACCTGATTCGGAGCAGGAACCTAATTTGGGTGTTTAGGATTGTGCCTGGGCAAACGGTGTGCTCAGAATTGGCTGTTGAGGAATTCTTTATGTGTTTGAATGCTTTGAGACTTTGAGAACACCACTTATGCACTTCTACAGAATACATGATTGCTTTAATTTAGTAGATTTTGGGTTAAATCCAAAGATTTCTAAATTATACTGACCTCTTTGGAAAAATAGCTTTAGGAGCAGATGAAGTTGCTAAGCCACTGTCCATCATACTTGAGAAGTCATGCCAGTCAGGGGAAGTTCCTGCTGACTGGAAAAGGGGAAAGAGAAACCCCATTTTTAAGAAAGGAAAAAAGGAAGATTCAGGGAACTACAGACCAGTCAGTCT
>VZTO01027758.1:148033-193574 GCA_013400615.1 Syrrhaptes paradoxus
GATTCTCCCCCTCTGTTCTGCTCTCATGAGACCCCACTTGGAGTACTGTGGTCCAGCTCTGGAGTCCTTGGCACGGGAAGGACATGGACCTGTTGGAGGGAGTCCAGGGGAGGCCACGATGATGGTCAGAGGGTTGGAGCACCTCCTGGAGGAGGACAAGCTGAGAGAATTGGGGTTGTTCATCCTGGAGAAGAGAAGGCTCCAGTTGGACCTTGTAGCAGCCTTACAGTGCCTGAAGGGGGCTACAGGAGAGATGGGGGGCACTTGATCAGGGAGTGCAGTGACAGGACAAGGGGTAATGGCTTTAAGCTGGAAGAGAGATTTAGATGAGATCTGAGGAAGAAATGTTTTCCTGTGAGGGTGGTGAGGCAGTGGCCCAGGTTGCCCAGAGAAGCTGTGGATGCCCCATCCCTGGAGGGGTTCAAGGCCAGGCTGGATGAGGCTTTGAGCAACCTGGGCTGGTGGGAGGTATCCCTGCCTATGGCAGGGGGTGGAACTAGATGGTCTTTAAGGTTCCTTCCAACCCAAACCATTCTGTGGTTCTGTAAACAGTAGTTTTCTCTCTGTGTTCCAGGCAAAGCGATGAAAAAATGGGTTGAATCGATCACAAAGATAATCAACCGGAAAAAGCAGGCACAAGCCATTGGACCAAGTCACAACATTACTTTTGAGAGCCCACCTCCGGCAATTGAATGGCACATTAGCAAACCAGGACACACAGAGAGTTTTGACTTGCTCACTTTGCATCCAATAGAAATTGCTCGGCAGCTCACTTTACTTGAGTCAGATTTTTACAGGTAACTTTCCTCCATTGAAAAACGCATGACACAAACCAAAATATTCTCCAGCATGAAATTGTTTCTGCGGGCCCCTGCTGTGAAGCCCCACGGTAGGTCAAGGGACTTTACCAATGCTGTATATTAATTGCTATTTTTTCATAAAAAAATTCTAAAAACCAGTATTTGTCTTATCCTCCCCGAGTTAGCATGCAGTACACGTTACCAGTATTTGTCTTATCCTCCCCGAGTTAGCATGCAGTACACGTTAATACTCTTAATTGCATTGTGTTGCAGGTTTCTCTTGATATTTTCTGAGTATATCAGCCTTTGAGAAGTGTGAACACTAATTAAATCAGTTTTCTTCATATCCTAGTTTGTGAAGCAAATTATGGACCCTGTCAGATCTCACCAGCTGTCCGTGAGAGGTTGTTCAGGCATTGGAAGCTCACATTTTATTATGATGAATGAGATGTAGACTTCATTTAGATGGTTAATGGTCACATAAATCAAGAAATATTTACACACTAAAAAAGAAAAGTAGAAGTACTAGTGTCTTAGCTGTGTGGGGAGCCTGACATTATAGAGGTGATACATTCAGAATTTATTTCCAAGTATTAATTCCAAATTCACTGGAAATTAGAGGTTTTGGGAAAACATTATCTTCTTTCCTGCTTTTAATTACATTTTTTGATACATGCATCTACTTTTCTAGAGCTGTGCAGCCATCTGAACTAGTCGGAAGTGTGTGGACAAAGGAAGATAAAGAAATTAATTCTCCCAACCTTCTCAAAATGATAAGGCATACAACTAACCTCACTTTGTGGTTTGAAAAGTAAGTGACTTTCCTGAATCTGCACCTACTCCATTTCTGGACATTCACAGTCCATTCAGAAGTATCCTGTGAAAAATTCAGTTCTGGGAGAATTCCAGTTTTAAGTTGTGTTTAGATACTACAAGTGGTCCCTGTGAGAATTTTGCCATAATGAGATCATCTTTTTATTCTTAGAATATTTTAAAATGTTTATTCTTTAAACATTTTCAGAACTGGGTCAAGTAATTTGATAAACTTTTCATATTTGTTTGTTACAACTTAGTATTTGATTTTGGAAAACTCATCAACAGTTTAATACAAAATTGAATGTCCTTGTGTATTTAGATGCATTGTAGAAACAGAAAACCTAGAGGAAAGAGTAATTGTAGTGAGCCGGATAATTGAGATCCTGCAAGTTTTTCAAGAGCTAAACAACTTCAATGGTGTCCTTGAGATTGTCAGTGCTATGAACTCCGCAGCAGTGTATAGGCTGGATCACACATTTGAGGTACAGTGAAATGTTTTCCATTTTTAGTATGGAAGTGTAATGCAGTGCACGTTAGCTACCCAAAAAACATGTCTTTTCAGTAAGCGTGTCCTTCAAAGAAGGAGCAAGGAAGGTAAATCCATCCCAAAAATGAATCCATTGGGGTGTCATAGAGAGAGGAGTGTTTTTTCTTGGTTTCAGAAGCAAGAAATCAGTCCCCACTTAAAGGCAGAGAAAGGTAGCAAGATCCGGAGATGGTGAGGCACTGGTCACTGGCCTAAATGTCAGTGGGACACCATTACTCTCGGTATTGTTGCTGGGCAACAAACAACCCATTTCATCTCTCTTTTTTAGCAAATTCCAAGTCGCCAAAAGAAAATTTTAGAAGAAGCTTATGAGCTGAGTGAGGATCATTATAAGAAATACTTGGCAAAACTCAGGTCCATTAATCCTCCTTGTGTGCCTTTTTTTGGTAAGTACGTGTGTTTTAAATGAGCTGTACCACGCATAGACATTTGGGAGGTATTGAGTTAGAACACTGAACAGAGTATGAACAATAGTGAGAAGCTGGTTTTAACTGGACAGTTGGGTTTGAATTTAAGGTGCCCGTACATTAACTGCAGATATGTGAATAAAAAATTAAAGTGACTATGAACTGCAGTTGTTATCTACAGTAAAAATAATTGTATCTCTGATATCTTATTTATATATTTACTCATTTTTACTTTGAATGTGGTTCAAACTGTGTTGTGACCATCAATACCTTAAATGGAAGACAGTCACATTAGAAATATTGTTGCCATTGACTAATGGCAAAAGAAGGAACCCATTCCCTATCAGGAATTCCAAGAAATAAAGCTAGAGTTTTAATTTTTATAGCTTCTTGTAATTAGGGTCTTGTTTGTATTAAAAAGTCTTGTTCTATAAAAACACAGTTTGGGAAGGAAGCCTCTTCTTTATCATCACACTTTACAGTTCTTCTTTCAAGTACATTGCTTGGAATTTCTGACATGTAGCAAATTGTGACATTAAGCACATCACATTCCTGTTCTTTCTTGGATGTTTGCTGCAGATCAGTTCCAAATCTGGATGTTGCACTTGTACAGTGTAAGCTTCAGGCCAAAACTGAAAGAAAATATACTTGATGGCTTTTTTGGCCTTTTACATATTGGGGAAAGAGATCTTTCTTTGCAGAGCTCTGGAGTATAAGATCAACTAAGAAACCTTCTGTCCTGCTTCAAAGATGAGTAGAAGTTAGCAGGATCACACATGAATAGCTTCAATTATTTATCTCGAGTTATACTTCGAAGAGTCCTAGTGACAGTTCCAGATATCTTTTCTTTGGACTTGAGAGCAGTCTTTTCTTTCTAATCTTCAAATGCAATTATAAAGCCAGGAGTGGAGAGTAGAACAGAAGAATAAAATGTGAAAATATGTTTTTTTGAGCTTAGCTGAGGTCTCTAATGGTGTAGAACTGAACTGCAGAACAGTTGAGAGAAAGCACTTGAGTTCAGTGTACTCTTGTCTTGCAAAATGCTAGTAGTGTTCAGTTGTGTGAACTTCCTAAACAATAATAGCAAGATGCATAGACTCTGAGATTTGGATGCAAAAAAGGCAGCTTTCTGGAAAAGGCATTTTAAAATATTTAAAATTTTGCCCATATTTTAAAATTAGGTGTGATTCTCTTGTCAACCTTAACAGAATTTTTCTAAGCAATCAGAGTGCACAAATTAAATTCTTCAAGAATTCTTTGTATCCCAGACATGTGAGTTCCTCTTTGTTTGGTACTATATGTTGAGAACCTCTTTTGTATGCTCTTTAGGAATTTACTTAACTAACATTTTGAAAACAGAAGAAGGCAACCCTGAATTTCTAAAGCGACATGGAAAAGAACTTATAAACTTCAGCAAGAGAAGAAAGGTAGCTGAAATAACAGGAGAGATACAGCAGTACCAGAACCAGCCATATTGTTTAAGAGTGGAATTTGACATCAGGGTAAGTGGCATTATTCCTGTGAATCAGGCCGAATCAGAGACAGACAGAAGATTTGGCATAAAATCTGTCTCAGGTCTGACAGTAAGAAAAGGCAGAAAGCTCAGTGCTTGCAGTTTGGTGGGGTTTGAGTCGCCGTTTTCTTTTTTTTCTCCAGCTTTTGGGATGTTGGTAGATAGATTGTCTTACTGATCAGTGTTAAACAGGAACAGGAGCTACCAGATTTTCACTGTCCTTCACTCAGTTGCATTTATTTGTCCAGTGAGCCCAGCTGTCTTTTTCCTCCTCTGTTCCACTGCATTTACATCATGTGTTGTGGGTGATGACGCTCACATTTGTCTTTCTCCTGGCATTTGTTCTCCTTGGTCTGTGGTGTTCTCTAAGCAGTTCTCTCTCTGTTTGCTTTCTTTTCTTCCTTTTCTTTTTGGGTTTGTTGTGGTTTTTTTTTTTCAATATTGTTTGAGCCATATACTTCCGTAGAGTCATAGGACAGGTTGTCTTAAGAGATTCTGCAGGATTTTCTTCTGTTATTTATTCTCCTCGGGGTTTGACAGGATGCATTGGGGAGCAGTCTTCCCTCCATCAGTGCAAAGATGGTCTGCATACAGCTTCTTCTGGAGGTGTTTAAGCTAACCTGGTCTGACTTTTGCAGTGCAGAAAGTATTTAGGGTACTTGCACAGTTGGTTTTCAAGCCAAGTGTAGCAGTAGCAATGCTGAGCAAAGGGCTGGCAACAAACAGACTGAATAAATCAAAAATCTATCATTGCTTCTGACTCCAGCATTTTCTCTCTTCTCTGAACAGTTGTGATCATTTGTGCAGTAGAAACAAACAATACTAAGCTAAGAAGTAGCTTAGCTGACAAGTTTTCTACCTTCTTGTATTTCAGAAATTTTTTGAAAACCTGAATCCAATGGGAAACAGCATGGAGACAGAATTTACCGATTATCTGTTCAACAAGTCACTAGAGATAGAGCCACGAAATGTCAAGCCTCCACCAAGATTTGTTAGTATTCCATTTATTATTTTTTTTTTTAATGCTTACATTTGTCTTTCTGAGACAGCAGAAATAGTTTTAGATCTCTTAACTTCATAAATACAAAGGTACATTTAGGTGATCTTGTGGCCTTTTGATTCCATTTGACATTATCTTTTTTGTTATTTCAGCCCAAAAAATACAGCTACCCTCTCAAGTCCCCAGGTGTTCGACCCTCTAATCCAAGGCCAGGTACCATGAGACATCCCACACCCCTACAACAGGAGCCAAGGAAAATAAGTTACAGCCGCATCCCAGAGAGTGAGACTGAAACTACAGCATCTGCACCAAACTCTCCCCGAACACCTTTGACTCCTCCCCCTGCTTCTGCTACTTCAAGTACTACAGATGCCTGCAGTGTATTCGACTCAGATCCCTCAAGTCCTTTTCATGCAAGTAGGTGCTAATAGATACTCTACCAAGAACGTGCGTGTTAGATTTTGTGGTGTTAAACAGGTGAAATCATGTTAAAGGGACTGTAGAAATCATTGCTCTTGTCTCTTTGCAGCAGCAAAAACTTTCATTGTGTTTTATTCCTTTTTTTAAAATAATAAGTTTTTATTCTAAAGGGACAAACAGCAGAATTAGGTGTGTTACATGTCTTTGTAGGAACTGTTAAAACAGAAGGCAGAGAGATATATCTAGTGCCCATATATGTTCCAAACATTTGTAGGGTTTGCCATCATATATATATATATGTGGTGAAAGTATTCAGTGAGTATCTGTTTGATGGTGAACAATGAGAATAAAAATTAATATTTTGTGGGTGCCTTATTCTGCTGTCTGCCATTCCAAATTGGTTTCGGTGCACATGGATGGTTTTCCTGCAGAACTTAAAATTGGTGTTTCCTTGCTCTAAACCCATCAGGACCCATCCACACCTATTTTTCTTTTGTCCTCACCAGCATACTAAAGAGCTTATATTTTATGGTGTGCTTTCAGTGGTTTCTAATGGACATAGCCTCCTTTCATAAATGAGGGCTTTCAAAGGAAGTACGAGGTTAGTCCTGCATTCAGCCGGTTGCCCCAAGGAGGTGAAATGACCTGCTAAAAGCAGAAGCTGCTTAGCAGAGCAGTGACATTGCTGAGTGTCTAAGCTGGCTCTCTGGAGTACCTCTTCAGAAGAAGGTATTTCTTCATTGCTGGGTTGTCCCATCGACTGCAGGTTCAGGAGATTGTTTTAGTGCTCTTGTGATGCTAGAACAACTTTGTGGTGTGGTTTTAGTCTCGAGGGTTACTTAAGAATGTGCAGGAACTGATGGCCACAGAGATGATTGTGGCTCAGAAAAGCAGTTTGTGTGGAAGCTGCAAGTTAGAGGGTTGTTTTGTTGTCTTTCTTTAACACCTTGATTCATGATGCTTATTTTTTTATGTCTGCTAGGATCTGCTTCTGTGTCATCCATAAACTTTACCAAAAGCTCAGATGAAGCTCATGTCCCTCCTCCAGTTCCTCCACGAAGACGACCAGAGTCTGCCCCAGCTGAATCCTCCCCCTCAAAAGTAAGTAAGGAGAAAAAAGGGCATCTTATCTGGGAGGGAAGGATATGATAGAAAAGTAACTCTTAAAGATAGTAGACATATTTTTGAAGAACTGTATGTGAAAGAGTAAGCAGACATTTATTCCAAGCCTTCACAGCTCTGCCTCGTTATGTCCTGATCCCTAATGAATTAAAATTATCAGACGGCACATAAATTTAGTGTTAGAAATGTCTCTTGTCTACTGATCCACTATGCTCAGGCCCTCACATGGGCTGTGAGAGCTTGAGGCTTCTGGCAGGTGTTTCCATCTGCAATAGTTGTCCCAGAGTATCATTTTGGGGTGTATGAGCAAAGAACTGAAGAACAGTAATGATGGAAAGCGATGTACACGCTTCAGTCCCCTGAAAAGGTTTATTAGAAAATTTGACCCTGATGCTCAATGCTTTCTTTTCCTTCTTGATTACCTGTCCTGTCTGCCTGCCTGCTTGAGCCATTGCTCCATTTTCCTTTTGCATTTGTCTGGCATTTGGGATCTGATCCAGCCTCTGTTGCAGACAGTGTCAAATCTCTCTCGATTTCAGTGGGAGCTGGTTTGTGAATTCAGAGAATTGGGTGGGATTTGCTTTGAAGAAGGCTTGTATACGGCTCTTCAGCAAGTTGTTCCAAACTACAGGTGACCATGCTGTTAGCCAGCAGAGTTTAACACATCACATTCCTACTAAAACGTCATTGTATATGTGATAGGGTGTTGGAGACCAATTACCCGGTCACTGTGGTCTGCAGCTGGGGAACTGTTAACTTCAATAATTGTGACTACTTAATTCCATCTTCTGAGCATAGTTTATTTTTTTTCCCCTGTTCAGCATCATCTGCCTCTCGCTTTTCCTCATTTTCTTGGAGAAATAGCTGGTGTTATATACCCACCCCAAGTGCTTGTTACTGGGGAGGTGGTGGAAGATATCCAGACCTACCCAGCAAGCAGACCTGGAACTAGCATGGAAATTGTTGCTTTGACCATTCTTTGCTTTGCCTTTGTCCCTCTCTGTGCATCTTCATTCCTTCCATCTTTGGCTGTTAACTCGTGTTGATATGCCCCTGCTCTCCCCCACATCCCGTCTCTGTCTTTTCTGTCCACATCACTCTGAGAAACATGTTTTGCAGGCACCGCCACTCCCTTTTGCTTCCTTACTCCCCATCTTCATTCTGCTCCTGCTTGCTGTGCCTCCATTTTAACTGGATAAGAGCAATCTGCAGGGCAGGAGCTCTGCTTCCATTTCACAGCAGGATCCTCTTCTTTACTGCTGCTCTAAAATTTGATTGAATGAAATGTTTGTGTACCTCAGATTACTTCTGCGCACCTGGACAGCCCACCAGCAATCCCTCCTAGGCAACCAACCTCTAAAGTGTATTCACCAAGGTACTCAGTGCCTGACCGGACCTGCATCTCTGACCCCCCTGAAAGCCCTCCTGTGTTACCACCACGAGAACCTGTGCGAACTCCAGATGTTTTCTCTAGCTCACCACTACACCTCCAACCTCCACCATTGGGGAGAAAAAGTGAACTTGGTAACACCTTTTTCCCAAACAGTCCATCTCCGTTTACTCCCCCTCCCCCTCAGACACCTTCTCCACATGTAGCACGGAGGCATCTTCCATCACCACCTTTGATACCACAAGATGTGGACCTCCATTCTGTTGCTGGACCGCCTGTTCCTCCACGACAAAGCACTTCTCAACATATCCCAAAGCTTCCTCCAAAAACTTACAAAAGGGAGCACACACACCCATCGATGCATCGAGATGGACCACCGTTGCTGGAGAATGCTCATTCTTCCTGAACTATCCCTTGCGCTGGGAGTCGGATTTTCCTGGTGCTACGTCTGTTGCTGGCAATGGATGCACTGAATCTGGTGGTGCCAAGGAGTTGGGATGTGTATGCCAAACACTAAAAACTCTCCAGTATCTTGGAAATGCAGTGTACAGAAAATGGAATTGCAAAATAGACATTCTTGTGGAAAAACCGGTTCATTTGCTGTTCTTGTTTTAGTATGCAGGACATTGTTCTAAAGTAATTGGACAACTGATTGTACCAGAAAACAGACTTGAGGGACTTCTTAGGCCAATGAGCAGAGACCGTGTTTGTGTAATGATCAATAGTGTCCAGTACAGGAAGGAAAACAGTCTTGTATCCATCAGTTCCATACAGTGGCAAAGTATTTGGAATGAAAACATTATGCACTTTTTTAAAATCTCAAACAAGGGAACTTTTTATCCTTCTTAATCTTCCTTTGCTTTACTCCCTGCTTTAAAATACCTTCCTAAAATTATGAGAAGGACTGTGAGGAAGATCTGTGGTACCTACCCAAGCTAGATTTAAGGCAAAGCACTGTTTTGGGGTCCTGTTTACAAGTTGTTACAATGAGAAGTAGGGGGTACCTAGGCTTCACCAAAGAGGTACTTTATTATTATTTTCTGAAATATTATGGTGCCAGTTCAAAAATAAATTTTTGCCAGAAAGCATAATGTCTAATTATTGCTTTCTTTGGATAGAGCAGATGAGAGTCCTACATCATTAAGATGACAGCGAAGTTTTTTTTAAAAGCAGCACTATCATCCGAAGTAAATATACTACTATATTTAGAAGACTGTTAATCTCTGCTAGGTTATGTCACGTTCTTTCTAAGATTTACTGATAATCCATTCCATGGCTAGTAGCTATTCTTTTTCAGTCACGCCATGAAAACAGTCACTTGTGAAAAGGAGCACTCACTGGTCAACTTCCATAGCTGTTGTCATGTTTTACTAACAATAGATTAATCAGCATCCATAGAATTGCCTTGCAGTTGCATAAATCATGTGTATATAGTGAACATTGCATAAATATAATTGCAGATTGTTTTTAATTTAATTGAAATAAAGATACAGATATGTTTGGCTGACATACGTTAAATTATTACATGGACAACCGTACAACTCAGTGTTTCAGTTCAGCACTGGAGGGGATGGAAGCATACATGGTACATATTTTTCCTAGTTCAGTGTATGTATTTTAGTAATAAGAGTCTAAAGACAAGTCAGTTTTGGCATGTGTTACAAAGTAATGGTTTAGTAATATTTGAAAAGCTGGGTTTCTAATTATAGTTAATTATTATACATTATAAAACTTCTCGCACCTCCTATATGACACTTGTTAGAAAAATTCAAACTTACATTTATCTTTGCAGTAGCTTTCTATGTCAGAAGTACACATGACGGAACATGTACAGGTATGAGTATCGTGACATGGCTTATCCATAAACCTGTGTACTGCTCTTCAGCTCTAGACAATACTGTGACAGTGATGCATGGCAGTTTTTGATGAAAAGAAGCTCTATAATCTCCACGACAGTATGTATGTGAAGCGTACAGTGTCTTCGTCTTCAGTTAATATGGCTCATGGGTCAAAGTCAAATTCTGTCCCCTTTGGAAGAATAATATGTTTCAGTGTCTTGGAAAGCTGTGTCATTAGAGATGATGTTAATTGAATGAAATCACCTTTTTTGTTTTAATGCTTTCTGCGATGCCATTGATCAGTGCCCCTTGATCCTTTAGTGTGGTCATTACATTTCAGAAAGTGTGTTCTGATTTCATCAACAAGAATGGCAGTTTTCGTCGTAGTGAAATGTTGAAATTTGTCGGTTGTATTGCTTCTTTGATGTCTTTAACAAGGTTGTTTTGAAACGTTTTACTGGCAAAAGAAGAGAAAGTGAAGATCTCTAAACCTTGGCTTCAGAGAAGAACATTATATGGGAACTTTGTAAAAACCCTCAGGCTACAGGAGGCATAGTTTAGGTTATCGGTTCCTTGGATATAAACTCTCTGATGGACATACTATTGGCATGTAAATTATTAGCTCATCAGTGGATAACCAGAGAAAACTGAAGTTTAGACTTTCTTATCCGTATCTCTTCTGTACGCTCTTGTCTGTGCTATTTTGCAGCCAAGGCAGACCAGGCAGAAGGAATGATCCAGTGGTTAGGTTGCTCAGCTAGAAGGAGAGACCTCGCGTGGACCCTGCTAATCAACAGATTTCTTGAATGTCGGTAGGTCTCTGTCTCCTCTTGTGAAATTGGGAATGCTGTTCCACATCTTTGTGGTTGAGGATAAAAGTCCTTTACTGGTGAGGTAGTCGGACAACAGGTGATAACGGTTGCCATGCAAGAACCTAACTTAAACATTCTTTGAAGCCCAGCAGAATGGGTCAGTCGTACAGGGCACAAATCATGGCATTGACTCAGCTGCAAACAGGAAAGACAGGGTGAGAATCAAACCTGTTACATTTAGAATAGGAGATTCGAGTACAACCGCTAAGCCAGTGGTTTGTCTAATGACAGCTTTATTTGTGTTAATAATTAATCTGGAATGACTTCTTTTTTGGCCCATGTTTGCATTAGTGACAATACTTTTCACATGGAAAATGAAATTGTTTTAATGATGCCTGTCTGTCTCCTTGGTAAAATGACCCTGGATGGTCTAGTGTGGACTGGGATGGTAATGTGGCCTGGACAGTGAAACATGCTTGTGTGGAGGTTAGGTAAATTGCTGTATTACTCTAGAGTGCTGATGTGTGGCTAGAAGTCAGCCTAAACAGCTGCAGGGTTATAGAAGTCATCAGAAATTTATAGGTACGGTATTTAGCAATTTCGTGCTGTTTCACCTCAAGGTTTCTGCTTTATATGTAGCTTAGTGCAACAGTGGAGCATGTGTTAGCTCAGAAAAACCCTCTGGGAATTTGAAAGTGCTAGGATTCCCTGTGCAAGGTCCTGCACCTGGATCAGGGCAACCCCTAGTATCCATACAGGCAAAGGAGTGAAGGGATCGAGAGTAGCCCTGCAGAGAAGAACTTGGGCGTACTGGTGGATGAGAAGCTGGATGTGAGCCAGCAGTGTGTGCTCCCAGCCCAGAAAGCCAACCATGTCCTGGACCGAATGGAAAGAAGCGTGGTGAGCAGGTTAAGGGAGGTGATTCTGCCCCTCTGCTCTGCTGAGACCACCACCTGCAGTACTGCGTCCAGCTCGGGAGTCCTCAGCACAAGAAAGACATGGGCCAGTTGGAGCAGGTCCAAAGGAGGCCACGAGAATGATCAGCGGGCTGGAGCACCTCCCCTACGAGGACAGGCTGAGAGAGTTGGAGTTGTTCAGCCTGGAGAAGAGAAGAGAAGAGAAGGCTCTGGGGAGAGGCCTAGTTGCAGCCTTTCAATATTTAAAGGGGGCAAAGATGGGGACAAACCTTTTAGTAGGGCCTGTTGTGACCGGACAAAGGGTAATGGTTTTAAACTGAAAGAGGATAGATTTAGATTGGACATAAGGAAGACATTTTTTATGCTGAGGATGGTGACACACTGGCACAGGTTGTCCAGAGAGGTTGTAGATGCCTCATCACTGGAAACATTCACGGTCAGGTTGGACGGGGTACTGAGCAAAATGATCCTGTTAAAGATGTTGCTGCTGAGGGGTTGGTTGGACTCGATGACCTTAAAAGATCCCTTCCAACCCAAACTACTCTTGTTGTGTGAATTTGCAAGTGCCATGCATTTACTTCAGTGTGCTTTATGGAAAGTCAACTGTCATGCTGCCTCGTGACACCAAGGTACACAATGTTGTCATGAGACTCAGCCGGCCACGCAAAGGTTTTCTGTAAGTGTCTGCTAACGGAGGACATTGTTCTGCTTCAGGATCAATACCGTGGAACCATTTGAGTGCTCCAACCTCAATAAACTATCTCCAGGGTGGGCTAACCTGATTCTCTAGTATGCCCCTCTCTTCAGTCAGGGGGAGAGGTCTGTCGCAGTAAGAGTGTATTTATGCTAATGCACTGGATTTAGATGCTTCAAGATTTAGATTGACATTGTGGGATTTTTTTTTTTTTTGCATGTATCTTAAATTAGACTTTGTATTGAATTGGGTCTGATTCTGGTTCAAGCTTGGCTATGTCACTATTGAAAGCAGTAGATTATTGTGTTTCAGGGAGAAGGTTTTATTTTGTTACATTGAAGGAAGTTTTTTTTTCAGCCTCAAGAGGTGCTAGAACAAATTTGCATTGCAGCAGGCTGTGTGGCAACACCAGTGTGTTATAACAAGCATCAGTTCCCTTCTTTGTGGCTGTTGTCTCAGCCTGGCGTGGCGTTGTACAGAGGCAGCCTCTACCACTGGTATTTCTGGCATTGCTGCAATTTAAGCTCAACTAGAAAGAGACCCTCCTTCAAGTTAAACAAAATGTTTCTTAATGCTTTGCTACTCTGAGCAGTGCAATTAGCTGCAGTATGTAAAAGTCCGTCCTTGACTTTCTCCTTTCTGCCTTTTGCAGCCAGCAAGGAGGACTTGTTCAAAAAGACTGTTTTAAGAGGATACTAAAATTTTGCAAATTTTTATGGGTTGTTCCCCACACTTTAAAATACTCTTTCTTGGTTGTTAAATTGTCATTTCAAAACCTATATGATGCATGAGCTGAAGCCTTTTTAGTTCTTACTCATTAAGGAGAGAAACCTGTGGCCCAATATAGTTGTAAAAAAAAAAAAAACCAAAAAACCAACTACTTTTAACTTTGTAAATGCCATGCCTTATTTTCCATTTTTAAAAAAACACCCTTAAGTGCATTTTTCTGTGAGCAAATTTCCCTTTTGCCTTCAGTGGACTATAGTCCATTAAGTAGCCAATGCTGCAGCATTATAAGGCAAACAAAGTAAAGAGTAAGTAACTTTTTTTTTTTACTATCTAGCCAGCAAATGTGAAATTCTGTACCATCTGGCTGAAAAGTTGAAAGGGAAAATAAAATAAAATAAATATGCCATTCATGACAACTTTAGTAGCTGCCAAATGTGCCTTTTATCAAATAACATCTGTCGTCTTTTTAAAAAGAAGGGCAGATGAAGGAAGACAACCAGGGGTGCGTGTTCCTGGAATTGCTTTGGACAAATTTGTTCTAATCTACTTTAGAATAAGCTTTTTCCTGTTTGTGAAAATAAAAAAAAAATAGGTTCCAATAGTCTGAGACTGGCTTCTGTAAGCTTGAATACTGTGTGCTTTACATTAAAGACAATTACAAGTCTGCTACTGCTGTAGGTTTTGCTCCAGATAGCAAAATACCGAAAGATGCAGTAGCTTGTGAACAGAAGAACTGCATGGAGTAAAAGACAAGTAAGCAAGGTGTACGTACAGCAGGGAACATAAAATATCATCTTTTAACTGTGGTGTTCTCTGCCACAGGGTTGTTCTCTGGAGGTGTTACTCCAGCTCTGCAGCTTTCTGTCACAACTTACTGCATCAAAGGATCTGCAGTCTGTGGGTAAATACTCTCTTGAATTTTACTGTGTGAATTTTTTAATTAGGTAATGTAATATAAGAGCCTATGTCTCCTTATTGAATCAGATCACAATAAATAAAGGGACATTATGTTTAATATCTTGTATCTGGCAATAAGAAGAATATCTGCTTCCAAAGAACAGCCTGAATAAATTAAAACCACTTGCAAGTAAAAACCGCTTAATATTCACAGCAAAACCAAACAGCGGACAGAGACAGTACTAGGCATACCCCAGCTCCTCTTCAGTTTAGGCATAAGCAAGAGGCCCTAACAACTTTGTGCAGAGTTTGGAAAAAGCAACTGATTCCTTGGAACCTCTTGCAGTGGTTTTTGCCCTTACAAAGGAATATTTGTACTTCTACGTGTACATGACTGGTACTGAGGTGAAAATACTTTAAGAACTTGTAGAGGAAGCCAGGATACATTGTAACACTGGGGGAAAAAAGGTAGAAGAAAATGCCTAAATTATATAAATTTAGAAGTAACCTCAATTAAGCTGACTTAGAGGAGTGAAATGGAGAGAGGATACACTTGACTAGCACTGACGTTCGGTTACCCGTAATCTGAAGAGAGTCTACGGCGACTGACTTAGGCAGGGAGTGTAGCCATGAAGAGGTGATCCAGAAGAGTCCCAGCCATGACGAAAGCATGTCCTGTTGGGGGCTGTCTCAGGCGCTGGCAGTTCCCCAGCTGATAGGCATGTTCTGTGTCTGTATGACTGAAATGGATTTGAGGAGGAAATCCTCCCATAGGTTTGTGCAGGAGTAATTTGGGGTGTTGATTCAAACTTCGTTGGCATACTCTAATCTCCGAGAGTGCTGTCTTCAAGTGACGCGGTGCTGCAGGGAGCTATGGAACAGGAGAGGAATGCTGCGTGTGCTAGCAGGTGCCACGTGGCCTGGGGAGGTGTGAGCACCGGGGGCTGAGTTGTGGCTGTTTGTGGTGTCATTGTTTTGGACCGGCTGAGATGTGGCAAAGGTAAGGTAGTGTTGAGAGTCAAACTGAAATTCAATTTAAAAAAAAAAACAACTTGGTATGTGATAGATGTTTGTGATATACGGGAAGATTAATATCTTAATATCTGATATACAGGAAGATTAATCTTAATAGATCTTTTAGGGAGTTGGATAGTTGAAATTACAGTCGTGTATATGTCAGTGGAGGAGGCTCATGGGATTTTTTTGTGAAAGCTCCTGTGTTTATGACAGAAGCAACAGAAGGAGTAAAGATCATGGAGGAAGGAGCAGAAGAAATGTCACAGTGAGCTGCACTAACATCTTGACTAGAAGCCTAGAGAGTGACTCAGCTGGGTGCTGGTAAGAGTTTTGGAACCAGGTGTACAAAAACAGTCATGTCACACAACTGTGCAGCGAAACGGGATTTTGTAAGTAATGCTGCCTCCAAAAGGGACCTGAGAAACATGTTTCTTCTTTAATGGATGCAACCTGATGGCTAATTCAGTGCAAAAGAAACAGCAGCATTATTTAAAAGCAACATTTATTTGGCACAGGAAGAAAAATAAACCAGAGCATACACATACGCTAAAGGTGAAGTTGGATTGGATCCTGCAAGAGGTGGTGCGTTTCTGTGTGGTGCTGAGCATCATTCATTCATTTTATTTACCTTTGCAGATTCTGAGCAGGTACAAGGACATCTCAAATGATAAGTATAGGCCTGGAACTAAGAACTTGTACAGGACCGGAAAGAAATAACCATCAATTCTGACCATGCCTTAAGTCACTAAAACAGAAGCTAAATCCATGTGCATTTTACAAGCAAGACTATACCAGTTTGGACGGATTTCCTCACCCAGGAGATGTTAGCAGGTATGTTTTCCCCTTTGTCCTCTTTCTGTCCTGGCATCTGGACAGAGAAGTGTGAGGAGCAAGTTTGTTCTATGAAGGACAGAAGTGTTGTTATATATGAGACCAAAGACACAAGCATCAGAGCCCTTGGCAGCATCAGTGCATTACGGTGAAAACTTGTCCGTATTGATATAACTCTGGTTCCATGGACAAACAAGTAAGTCTGTCTATGGCCGATCTCTTTGCAGAACAAGCAGGCTTTGTTGATGCTTCAGTCACAAGTATCTGATTCTTCATACGTATTCCTACCCAAGCCCTGCAGCATGTGACTGAAAGCTGTGAAGTCCCAGGAGGTGTCTTTGTGATGCAGTGGAGCCGGCCCTGACTGGGAAGGGCCAAGGAATTTGTAATTTGACAAGGAGGTGTGTGGCCACACGTGTGTGGCCTTGTTGTGGGAGGAAGAGTATCCTTGCACGAGAAGAAGGGTTTGTGACTTTGAACATGGGGCACCGTTGACTTTCCTGCCCTAGTGCCTCAGCTTTAGCTAGAACCGCTCCAAAGCAAGGTGCTGCACGTGATAGGGCTTGTAAGGTGGTGTCAGGTCCAAGAGAGTTAGCAAAAAGTTTTTCAGGGGTATTACAGACCAGGAGCCAGGACGCTGGTTGACTGTGTTAGGGTCTGCATTGATCCACAGTGGGGATAGAGTGGAGAAGAGTCTCTGTCTCTTGTGGCAGGCCCTGGGCTCAGCCTGTGTCACCTGCCTGGAGATGGAGGCAATTCCGACAGCAGGAGTAGAGATTCCTACAGCATGAGGCAATTCAAGAAATAGCACGCGGCATGAAAGGTGAAGGAGGATTTGGGGGAGTGATGGAAGTCCCAAAAAAAAGGATGCTGCTTATTAAGCAATACAAAGCCCAGGTGCTTCAGCTGATGCTTATTACTCATCAGACCTTCTCAAACCAGCAGGATAAAGTGAGCTGGCCTCCTGGAAGACATCTTTGATTGTGGTTTTTCTTTGGAAAGTGCAGGTACAAGGGGAATTTGACTCCGGCCAGGATGCCAAGGCTGCAAAGGTAACCCCTCTGTTGTGGATGAGCCCAAATTAGACCTGGCTGGAGTTTGGAGGAGCAAAGATGGTATGGTAGGTCAAGCAGTGCTGGGGGATGAGGGGGAGGAGAAGATAGCGGGATTCAGCCAAAGCTTTCCAAAACTTGGAGGAAAAGTAAGTCAGGCAGGGGTGAAAGCTGGCAAGTTCCTGTGCTTATTGGACCTGCTGACTGAGCTGCACTTCACCCCATAGCCTGGCCCTGCCCTGTGCTAGGAAGAGCAGGACGCATTTGTAAGGCAGTTGTGACAGTCTCCTCTCCCCCACCCCTCCACCTACTGTGTTAGTCAGGGGGGATCTTGGGGCCTTGCTGTCTCTCTCCACCCTCAGGGACCTGGGGAAACACTGTTGCGCTTGGGCTGTGGCCTGCCTTTCTTGGGGCTGCTTATTTCTTTTTGAAGAGCTTGCGGAAGGAGCTCCGGAAACCCCCCTTGGGCTCGTGCCGCGGGTTGTGGTCGCTGAAGGATGTTTGCTCATTGTCATCCTTCTGGCAGAACCTGGTGTTGTCTTCTGCATGGAGCTCCTAAAAGGGAAAAAACAATTTAACCAGCATTTGCAACCTCACATCCTTGTCCCCTTCTCTCTTTCTCTGTGCTAGGAGGGGCTTGGTGGGTGAGGAGGTGCTGGCAAGGCTGGGAGACAAAAGGTCACTCTCGGGCCTCGGCAGCACTTGTACCTCTGGAGAGAGCTTGTTGCTGGCTCTGAGGCTGAGGCAGTGCCAGAGGAGTGGCAGGATAAGCATTGGTAGAGGGAACCTTTCTTGCTAAGCTTTTTGTTTAGAGGGAGCTGACTGGCCCCTTTTGCCAATGAGGGAGCAAGCCAGCATGGGGAGCTGAAGGAACTTCCCACCCTGTCCTTGCTCTGGAGCTCTGTTTGCTCTTAGAGCAGGGAGGCTTCAGGCATCTGGAGCTGAGACGGTGTGAAAGTCTCTTCTGTTGGCTCTGCTGCTGCCTGGTTTTCTATCTGTGTGGCAGAAGGCTTCATTAGCACGCGCACCTTGTGGAAAATGTGCCACTAAAAGATCTCTTCCCCTTTCAGGAGAGTGCAGAGTTCCTCTCAGCAAGGCTCTGGACAAGTTCCTTTTGTCCAGGTCTGTCCACCACTGCCACGGTGGTCTCCTTCGCCCTGTGGGTGAGAACTTGTCCTACGGTTCTGGACTAGCTCCACACCTGCGCCCTGCTGTGGGCCATAGCTCTGTGCAGGTGAGTGCCAAAGAGCTCCCAGGCCTCTGCTTCTGGGAGGGCTGTGTCCCCATGGCTCTTCTCCCCTCTGCCTCGTCTTCCCTGCTCAGCCATCCACCACCTCCTTCACTCACTAGGCTTTTTTCTCTCTTTTGAGGTTTCCCTTGCTGCCTTTTCAGTCAGGCTGTTGGAACCTTCCTCCCATCATCATCTGCACCTACAGCCTCCTCTGCATCTTGCTTCATTTTAGCAGGAGGGCATTTCTCCAGGCAGCACTGAGAACTAGCTAAGCACCTCACAGCACCCCTGGCCTCTTCCTCAGGAAGTGTCAAGGGCATCTTTCCGTGTGACTGTGGCAGCTCAAAGCTGACTCTGATCAGGAGCTTCAGACTCCAGAAACCTTGTGCCTGCAAGATTTGGCATCCCTGAAGGTCTGGAGTGCTGCCTGCCATGACAGTGGTTGTCTGAGGGACACAATTGCTGGGCTCTGTTTTCACGCAGACTTTAGCACAGGTCTGTGATCTGTGCAACAAACACAGGTGAAACAAAACCCGTGTACCAGATCCTTGCTAGTGTGAGTGGGCTGAGTCATGCTGGTTTATGCTGGCTAAGGATCTGATACTGAACCATTGGTTTTCTTAACCCAGCACTCCTCACGGTGGGTGGAAAGGCACCTTTTTGACTGGGTGCCACCCTATAGCACTAATTTCGAACAGCTTTGCACATAGTTAGTGACCCGGATCAGACGCAACATTTACTTGTGGGGGAGGCTCAGCGACAGCTAGAGACACTCGAGAGGCTAGCTTGTCTCGAGGGTGTTCCAGCTGTCACTCAGCCCATACTTGAGGCACACAGGGAAGATGTGTGTGAAAAGGAGCTGTCTTGTCCCTCCCTTGGGCATGTACATGCAGATGAGGACTTTGAGTGCGTGGACTTGGAAGCTATTTTGGCATGTTCTGCCCTAACCGTATCTCAGATCTTATTCCTGATGCTGCTTCTGCACCACCACGTGCCTTTTTTTTCTTTTTTCTCCTCCTATTTAAGCCTCCTTACTTCCAAAAAGCTCTGTTTTTCACCCGCTCCTCTCTGTGGGGGGAAGTAGCTCCTTTGGGAGCTTCGAGATGAAGCTGAGATCATGTGAGGCTGGACATTCCTCTCCTGCTTCTGCTGCAGCCGGCTCCCGCTGCTGCTCCGTGTGCTGTAGAGTCTGGTGCTCACACCCTCGGCGCTCCTCGGCAGCTCCTTCAAAGACCTGCTCAGCTGCTTGCCTTTGCTGTGGAACATCTCGCGTTTGTAAGTACTGCTGCTTACAGGAGTGCAGCTCTTAGGCAGTGGCTGTAAGGCATGATCTGTCCTCTCCGGTTCTGATGTGAAGTTAACGGGCCTAAGGAAGCAAATGTCTAAGCTGGACTCAGATGAGGCTGGGGAACAATTCTCAAAGAGAGCGAGGTTTTGGAAGGCGTCATCTTCATAGGGGCCTGGCATGGTGAAAACCTCCCCAGGGTAGTCAAACTCTTCATAGCTTGGTGCAAAGTTCCTTGCATCCTGCAGCAGTTCCACAGAGGTCCTGATAGCTCTCTCGGTGTTTCCCACCGCATCGGCTGGCGGTGCTTCATATTCCATTTCAGGAATGGATTGTAAGGGGCCTGTCAGAGCCTTGAGTTCCTGTTCTGTGAGCTGAGAGGATGCAAGGATGTTCTCTGGCCTCTCGTGTTTTCTACTTTCCATTTCCCAGTCAGGGGGCTTTACAGCCTGTATGTTCTCCATCACGGTTGGCTGGGGTTTCTTCATCTGGGGCATCAGATGCCTTAAAAATAAGAAACAAAACAAAACAAAAATGGAAGTGGGATACTAAAGGATGACCAAGAGACAGCATGATAAGCCCCCCTCCCCCAGCCACATTCTCTTGCTTTGAATGCCAAAAGGTATTTTCATATCTTAGAGAGCAATAACAGAGCTGCCACTGATAGAAATTGGCTGGCTGGGTTAGCAGGAGCAAACTTGCAGGAGTAAAACTGCTTATCCACTAGCTTTGGTTGACTTTTGTACTCTACACCATGAAATGAATAGCAACTGAGATGAGAAGCCAACTGCTTGATCTCTCTCCTGTTTGTCTGCATTTTGGATTTTTATGTTCCTTCTTTTTCTGTAATGCTTCCTGTGTTCTGATTGTCTTTTCAGGGGGACAAGGTTCCTCTCTTGGGTAAGATGACTCTGTCCCTAGAAGTGTGTCAGGAGTACTTGGAGGGCTCCTGCCTGACGTGTGTTCCAGGTAAGTCAGCAGAGATTACAGCAATGGATGAGGTATTAGGTGCAGGGTGTGCACCGCCACGGCCCTTAATGAACGCTAGTTAGTAAAGTCCCACTGCCATCTTCTGAACACATAATGAATGGAGTGAGGAAACAGAAACCTTGTGATGTTCAGGATGTGCAGAGCTCTGCATCTAGGGCAAGATAACCCCGTGCATCAGACCAGACTGGCAGATTTGGGATGAGCAGCAGCCCTGGTGCAAACTTGGGACCGGTGTTGTTTAACATCTTAGTCGGAGACACGGACAGTGGGATTGAGCGCACCCTCAGCAAGTTTGCCAATGACACCAAGCTGTGTGGTGTGGTGACACGCTGGAGGGAAGGGATGCCATCCAGAGGGACCTGGACAAGCTAGAGAGGTGGGCCCATGCCACCCCAGGCACAAATACAGGCTGGGTAGCAAATAGACTGAGAGCAGCCCTGAGGAGAAGGACTTGGGGGTGTTGGTTGATGAGAAGCTGAACATGAGCCGGCAGTGTGCGCTGGCAGCCCAGAAACCAACCGTGTCCTGGGCGGCATCCAAAGAAATGTGACCAGCAGGTCGAGGGAGGGGATTCTCCCCCTCTGCTCTCTTGAGACCCCACCCAGAGTACTGCATCCAGCTCTGGAGTTCGTGGCACAGGAAGGACATGGACCTGTTGGAGCGAGTCCAGAGGAGGCCATGAAGACAGTCAGAGGGCTGGAGCACCTCCTGGAGAAGGACAGGCTGAGGGAGTTGGGGGTGTGCAGCCTGGAGAAGAGAAGGCTCCAGGGAGACCTTCTAGCAGCCTTCCAGTACCTGGAGGGGGCTACAGGAGAGATGGGGGGGCACTCTTTATCAGGGAGTGCAGTGACAGGACGAGGGGTAACATCTTCAAGCTGAAAGAGGGCAGATATAGATCGGATATTAGGAGGAAGTTTTTTCACTGTGCGGGTGGTGAGACACTGGCCCAGGTTGCCCAGAGAAGCTGTGGATGCCCCATCCCTGGAGGGGTTCAAGGTCAGGCTGGATGAGGCTCTGAGCAACCTGGGTTAGTGGGAGGGGTCCCTGCCCATGGCAGGGGATGGCACTAGATGGTCTTTAAGGTCTCTTCCAACCCAAACCATTCTGTGATTCTGTGACTATAGCCAGGGTAAAGATGAGCTGACTCTATGGCAGACAAGGCAAATCCTGATCTGAGCTATATTAGGAGCTGCATGGCCAGCCAAACCTGGGGAGTTATTTTCCTCCCTTCTGTTCAGTGCAGATGAGGCCCCGCCTGGACCCATGCTGGGCCCTCAGTTCAGGGAGAATGTGGAGAAACTGGGGGACACCAGCTGAGGCACCTGGAGCATCATATCAGTGAGGGGAGAGAGATGGGCTTGGGTAGTCTGGTGAGAAGAAGGCTAGGGATTGATCTAGTTACACTAGTACTTGAAGGGGACTCTGAAGCCTCACTCTTCTTGTTAGTGTCAGATGATGTATGGAAGCACAACAGCCACAAATTGCTGATGTAAGAAAAAAGACAAGTCTAGTGTGTGCTGCTTTGATCATCATCTCAGCTGGCGCCTATTGGTACACTAGAAAGGGCCAGAGATTGCCAGCTGCTACCAGTAGCCCTGTCTTTCTTGAATTAGTCTTGTGTCTCTTTGAACCCATTTTTCTTTGCATCTTGTGATAGAGAGTACTATTATTGAATGATGTGCTGTGTGGAAAAGTACTTTTTTGGATAGTCTGTGACCTTGGTCATGTTCCTAGCTCTTGTGATGTTGACAGTGAATAATGCGGAGTGTTACTGTACACATCGCTGCCTGGTCTACACAAATACGTGTTCTCCCTGGTACAAAGTTAAGACAGCTAGCAAGAGCATCGACAGCCCTGGGTAGAGCCCTGAAATGTTTTCTGCTTGTAAGCCACGTGGTAGTGGATAGCAGGCAGGAGCCAGCCCTACATCTCTGTGTGAACACAGGAAGTAGTCTTGGAAATGACAGTTTATAGCTGCCTAGTGTCACTGGCATAATATGGGTGAGGGGAGAGTTTCCAGCCTAGTTTGAAAGCCTTCTACTAGGACAACAGGCTTACGGGGTTGTCGTGCCAGAGGAAGGTGCTGGTGGGAACGACTGTATTGTCTCTTCGGAGTGGATCCCACTGTCCCGGATAGATGTCGCACTAGGTGTTGGAGAAACCTCTTGGCTCGTACACTGGGAGGAGAGACCTTTGTACAGCTTCACCAGGGATGACCTGAGGGAGCAGAAATCCATCGTTGTGCTGAGAAATAAGGCAGGGAATGAGCACAAGCATGTAGAATCACAGAAAACAGGGCTGGGAGGGACCTTAATATTCCCATTCACCTCTTCCCGCCCCAAGGAAGGGCCTGTTCTACCTTGTCTGTCCCAGTCAGCAGGGCGCCCTGTTTTCTGTCCTGTTCGTAATGCCTCTCCCGATAGCAGTCCCTCCCCAGCAGTCTGCTCCAGCCCTTTGCCACCCTCCATATTTGGAAACTTTCCTTGAAGTTTGATCTTGTCCTACTCTGCCAGTGAATCATCACAGGGAGCAAAGGCAACCAGATTTTGATTTTAGTAAAAAAAGATTTTAAGGAACTCTTTGAACCACAACTTGAGAATTTACATTGAGGGTCATTTCTATCACAGTTCATCTCAAGCAGGTTATGGGAGGCCTTTGTTTCTCCCACCCCACTCCTCCAGTAAAACGAGATCATAGAATCATTAAGGTTGGAAAAGACTTCAAGTATCCTCAAGTCCAACCATCAACCCAACCCCACCCAACCCACTAACCCATGTCCCTAAGCACCACATCGACACGTTTCCTAAACCCCTCCAGGGATGGTGACTCCACCGCTTCCCTGGGCAGCCTGTTCCAATGCCTCATCGCTCTTTCTGAGAACGATCACACTGTTCTTTCTCAATCTTAGCCTATGGGGGCTTTAGGAATCAGTCTTGGCGTTCGCCAGGGCCCCGAGCTGACAAAGCAGCTAAGCCCCCATGTATTCTCCCACTGAGGAGTGCCTTTGCCATCAGCTTAAGGGATCAAATGTTCCCATGAAATGCACGGCTGCTATGTTTAGAAAGATTAAACTGATTTTCCTTTCACTCTCAGAATTAAGCAGAAGGGCCCACCCCAAACCTGCCCTCAGTTTGGAGGACAGTAGTGTGTGTTCTCCAGCACACTTTGTTTTATTTCAACAGAGCAATGTACCTGTTCATCTTGCCTGGACCTAAATCCCCCGTTTCCAGCTTCCCCCACACCTCCCTTTCCCTGGTGATAAAGAGAACAAGCTGATGTTGCGCTTACTTCTTCAGCTTTTTCCTCTTCTGTATGAGCAGGTCTTCGTTGCATTGGAAGAGGAGGCTATAGTGTGAGATGAAAACCCGGAGGCGCTGCACACACACCAGCAGCAGGTAATAGTCAGGATGCTCTTGCTCCGTGAACTTCAGGACATTCTGGGGCACAGAGGAGAGCAGGCTGTTTGGAGGGTGTCCTAACCCTTTCCGGGAGAAGGTGCTATTGGAACCATGGATTAGTGCTCTGGAGTGCCCATGGCGCTGCGCCGTGGGAGCTCTTCTAGGCGGCACCGTTTCTGAGGGACTTGTGCCGGGCCTGCCTCCTAGCACTCTGGTGCAAATACAGAAGTAACCACTGTACATGTGATCGTGGGATGTGGGGGTGATGCATTGGTACCGTTTAGCATTGGATAAATAAACCAATCTCTTGGTTTTATGTGGCTTGCTTTCTGTGTCATTTGCCTTGTCTGAAATGTTTTAGCATAATTCAGATAACCCTCCTGTGAACCAGAACTGTGTAGGAGGGGTTGTCGGTCCCTGGGAGCCGCTAGCCATCTCAGTCTCTCAGCTAACAGGCATGTGGACCAGGCAGCAAAGAGGCCAGCTCTGTTACAGAAGTTAGGTTGGAGCTCACAGTAGATGTGCCCTATCTCTGGATTCCTGTTCTCCCAGAGCACCAGGCAGCAGGGCTTTTGGCTTCCCAGGGACCAAAAGTTGGTTCTGTCAGGCCAAATCGAGAAACTGGCAAATAGAAGCAAGCTTAAGGTGAAAATGATGAAAATTAGGCCATTCTCAGCTGGCTTTCCCTTTCAGAGGTTTTATCCGGGGAGCCTGCTGGGTTAGCCAGAAGCCCTGTACCTCTCCAGGCCTGAATACCAGCTCTGAGTTGAGTTACGTGTTGTGATAAGAGTTCAACAAGACAGTTTCCATCTTGGGGCCCTACCTGTAGATGAATAAGGTATTCAGGGATTCGCTGGACTATGTGGAAGAACAGAATGTAGAGATCAGACTTGATTTCTTCTTCTACCTGAAACAGAGAAAGCAACGTCAGAGTCTCTCCCACTCATAAAAGATGTCTGCTTCCAAATGGTTCGGAAGTTAGAGAGTAGTTACGCTGTAAGCAGTTACAACAGTTCACAGGAGCACGCCAGTCGAGTGGCAGTTGTGTGTGACAGTACACCAGTCTCCATCTTGCTTCGGGAAGGGATATTTCCAACTCCTTCCACCAGCAGTACTAATCCTAAGGATGAAATTCTGTAGGTTGGGGATGATCTATGAGGGACACTCAGCCCAGTTAAGTAGGGGTGTTCGTTTAAAGTTCACATTTCATTGAAACCCCAGGTGCACACTGTGGTTTGGAATGAAGTTCTCAGTTTAGGCCCAAATGAACTGAACAAAATGAGACTGACTTCTAAATTACTGTGTCTTGGAAGTGAGCTAGTGTGGTTTAGTTATTGCACTTTACCTGTATTTTTAACTTTAAACCAAGAATAAGGGGTGTGAGACCAATCACCCAAAGCGGAACAGTAGAGACTGTTTTCTCTCTAAAGGACTTACAGCCTCACTCTTGGTCTCCCTGTTGGGATGAGCTTTCCAGGAGACGCCGCTGGGCGAGGACAGCTCTGGATAGCATGTGCACAGGCAGGCTTTCGGGGAGGTTTGATCCGAGACGTTATTTCATGTCGCAGCAGAAATATAACTGGTTACACACAGTGCTGAAAACATTAAAGCTGCCTTTTGTAGATGTGTGTCAGCCACGGCAACCTTCGGGAAACGGGCATTTGGTAACAGAACAAGTGGATTGGCAGCAGAGTCCTATCGTGGGCAGGCGTAACGGGAAGAGATCCAGGCTCACGTGTTGCCGTTATGTGTCTGTGAAGCAGGCAGGAACCTTACCTCCTTCAGGATCACCACGTGGATCAGAGAGATGCATTCTGGCAGGTCCCTCAGGTAAGCAACGTAGTAGTCCAGAAAATTATTCTTATAAAAGGAAAAAAAAAGAACAAAGAAACTTGAGAGAATTTTTTGGTCATAGAGCCAGCCAGAAAGAGAAACTGTTGATTCCCCACCATCACTCCTGGGCTCATTAGTGCAGCAGAGCTGCTAACCCGTGTGAAGCTTTCAGGGCTTGGGACTTCTCAAGAAAGGCTCTTTAATAAAATGTGTTCAGCTGTTGAGCACGGTGCGTAAAGCTTTATAGCAGATAGGAAGGGTAGAGAGGCTGGGGAGGAAGAAGCCTTTCTTATTTAAGACTCTTAAAACTTATAAAGCATCGGATGAGTTTTTCCACATCCTTGCAGGAGAGGTCCTGGCTCTCCAGGGTTTGGGCAGACCTTCACCCTGAGAAGGAGGTGCTGTTTTACTTGGGGCTCCAAGCCATCTAGGATAAGGGCCTGCCCACCCTCTTGTCGTAAAGAGAAAAGTGTGTTGTGGAAGAGGAGCATAAGAAACATGCTCTTTTCACAGCCTCAACTGTGAATACAGACATCCAAGCTGTCAAGGCTCATGTGCAGCTTCTCCAAGTCTAGGTCTTGTGCATTTATTTTAGGCCTGTGCTCTGAGGCTTCATGTCCGCAGGTAGGGCTGGTGTGTGGGCTCTGTGACCAACCAAGTACTACAACAAAGGGGCTACCATGCCCTGGGACTCTGCTGAAAGGCCTTACCCTACCCCCAGCTTCACAGAGCAGCCCCTCTGCTGCAAGGTGTCTCGGACCACCTGTGGGTCATGAACCACAGCAGGAGAGTCCAGAGAGGTCATACCTCATCATTTGTTAACTTCAGGAAGATGTCTCCTAGGATCCCTTGTCGTGGCCAGCTCAGGACTCGCTCCTGCAGAGCATGAAGTAAATCGACGTGCTGCTGGACCAGGTGCCGCAAAGAGTTGGGGAAGAAGCTGAGGAGAGATGATATCAGGCTGGTAACACAGAGGAGGATCTCAGCCCTAAGCACGTACTGCTGAAATGTGCATTCGTAGGTGGTCAGCACAGGCTTACTTTAAACACAGGTGTTATTAACTACCCGTGTTGGAATCCTGGCTGCACCAGGAGGCCCTGTACATGCACGTACCCTCTCCAGTACAATGTTTTGAAGGTTTCTTAGGCTGACTCTCCAGTACATTGTGTAGATGACTAGAATCTGCAGAGCTAAAAAGCCAAAGGCAATGCTGCTGTGGCTGGTGAAGCAGGACCATGGTCCTGAGCCGTCCCATAGATGCTCGAAGAAGAGCTCCCTGGCTTTGTATGTTGTCTCATTTGTCGGGCCCCTTAACCAGCCAACCCTTTGATGCAGAGCTAGTCAAAATGTGCTAGTACCTGTCTGTTGTTTCATGCTGATTTCATCCACAATCAGAATGAAGATGTCAAATATCGAAATCTTTTGCTAGATGGAGAGACTCCAGGGAAAATGAGTAAAAATAAAAGTTCACTTTGGACTATCATGCTCCAGTTTCAACGGTGTGTCTCATCTAACTGTTTAAATGAGTCCACACCAACCCACGTCCTACAGTGGACTTCTGTCAAATGACTGATTGGGTGTGGGACTCCTAGGGACAGTGGAAAGAGCCAAAAAAAAGAGAGAAGCTAGCAAGGACTGGGCTCCTCAAATATGCTTAGGGGCTGGGAACTCTCCCGCCAAAGCTGAGTGAATGGGGAGAGCTGTAGGAGCTATCCCATCGTGGGAACTAAGCTGCCACGGGGCATGGCCTTTGCAAGGAGCGGGGTTTAACGGCTAAGCTGGGTCAGTCCCATGGGTCTTTGTGTGTAAGTACGTGTGTATCAGTAGCCATCAATACCTGATGGTGGACGCTAGCCAGGGGCTTACGCCCACAGCAGCTGCTAGAGTCAGAGCTGTGGACTGAGAGAAGCAGGCAGTGATTGCACAAAACTTTGTTCCCTCCCAGGTGGAAGCCATGTGAAACAATAGGAGAGTGATGGGACTCAGAAGGAGACTGAAATGAAGTAGCAGTGAAATGGTTTGGGATGCAGGGTGGACCAGGTGCAAGGGCAGGTGGGAAAGTCTTTGATCAACTGAAGACAACTCCCCAAAAGAAAGAGCACACTAAATCAAATACCTTCTCTCTTTGGTGCTCCTTTTCACATCTGGCCCTTGCAAGGTGGCCTTGATTTTCAGGATCAGGGAAAGGTTGATGACATACTTCCTTTCTGACTCCAGCAGCTCCAAAGCGATGTTCTGCCTTTTGGCTTCCGGAAGATAATGGTTAAGTTTAAAAATAAGGAAATGCTGACCTCAAGGACAGCCTCATGTTAGCCTGGTGATCTGACATTAAATCGTGAAAGAGAAACTGTTGAAAAGTTACACCAATGTCTTGTCTTTTTGTATCTACTTTCCCCAAAATATAAAAATCTAAGCTGGTGCCACAGCATGCCCCAGACATGACTGAAGCCACAGTTTGCTAAGAAGGCTCCAAAGCAAATCTGTTTTCCCTGTGAATAGCATTTTTTTCCCTAAGAATAACAAAACAAACTATCAAGGGTGAAACAACTCATAACCAGGGATTCCCATCCAGTTTCCTGCAGAATGAGAAGTTGTGTTTTTCACCTGCTTAAGCCGCTACACTGTCACAATCCCGTCAGTACTCTGACCTTGCCCGGAGAGGAAAGGAGAATGGCTGTGTTTGGTGCAGAGCAATTCTGTCAGTGGCACAGACCAACACATACCAAGGCCAGAAATCTTGGAGACTGAGGCTCTGATACATTCCCTCCTAGCAGAAGAAACTAGCTGGTACATCTCCCTCTGGAGAAGCTGATGAGCAACTAGCTCACACCAGATGTGAATGCAGTTTTGAGCCTGTAGCCAGAGTTTCCACTCTGTCCTTACCAGCCAAAGAGGGTTCACATATAACGTTGTCTGAGGAGCTGTATCTGCTTTGGCCTAGGTCTTTCCCTCTCTCTGGTTGCTCTTTGGAAAAGTATTCATCTCCCCAGTCCTTGGTGTCTTTGGGCTGCTTCCACACTGTGGACGGCAAATGCACCTTCGACTGCCCCTCTGTTGTCAGGGAAGGCTTGAGGCTGTCCTCTGGCTCTATGGTTGCTCCTGCAATGACAAACAGCTGTATGAATCTTCTCGTCTCAGTTGGCAGGTTATGCTACAGCAGGCAGTTAACCTACGTTGTCATCCGTTTGAAGGAGAGTTTGAAGCATTGTCTTTGCTTCACAAGGGCTGTAGCCTTGTAGCGTTAATTTAGAAACAAAAGTGCAGTTGGAGAAGACTTTGCCAGAACAAGACTTACACTCTTCCAGAATTGATTTTCAGGCCAAATAAGGTCTAAAATTAGACACGTTTGAAAAGAAAAAAACATGTATTCCAAGTATGGTTGCACGTCAGGGTGTTGGGATACTTCAGGACTTGGTAATATGACACTTATTGTCAGGTATTGTAGGAAAAAAGTATTATTATAATTTGGATTTAAATGCCATTCTCAATGGATGTAAACTGTCACAGCTCTTAACATTTTGTTAGTGTGATATGACCATACAGCAGCAGCAGGACTGGGAGTCCGAGGCTATTCAATCACGGAGACGGTGGGGGGGGTGCAGGTGCGCTAGAGCCTTGGGCTGGCATTGTTTAATGGAAATACTTTGAATTTGGGTTGCAGTGAACAATTTTCCATAGCTTTTGTTCTCTCTCTTTTTTTTTTTTTCAAGTGGATTCAAGCAAAAGAGCCATCTAGAATAGTGAGTGCTTCTAGTGAACAGTACAAACATCTGATGGTTGTTCTCATGTGTCCTTTTTCTGGCCAGGACCCTTAGTATACCCTTACTTCTGACCAATTTTTATTTTTGCCAGAAAAATTCCTCTGTTACTACTCAGACATGTCTAGGAGCAATCGGGGAGCTGGTGGGTGAATAAACAGCTCACCAGTTCTGCTGGTGTATAGTCACCGAAAAGACTGTCTCTTCCCAAGTGGCAAAATGATGCTGTCATTATCAGTAAGCCTCAATTCTTCCTTTCTGCAAGGACACCTAGAACCTGCAAAAGCAGCAGCAGAAAGGCTTTCCCTGCCAAATATCAATACTTTCTGTTGTCTGTCAGGTATTTGCCACGTCAGGGGTGCAGGTTTGCCCTCATTTTGCCAATGGAGGCACATGACAAAGTGAAAGACATCCCTGTGACATGCATTCCCTGAAAGCATCTCTTCAGTGCAGGAAAGCAAGCACTCTAACCGCATCGTTGCCCTACTTGTTTTTGACAGCTCGATATTTTCCTACCTGGACCTGCTATGACTTTCACACCTCCTTCTCCCATTGGGATGATCCTGGTGTCAGACACTGTTGAAGAGCAAAGGGAAACTTTACCAGAGAAGACAGCTGTAGAGCAGGCTTCCTCCTGCCAAGCCCAGTCAGTATGGTTAGATTCACACTTTTGCTATGGAAACTCCCCTGTTAGATCCTCCGCTAAGGAGGACCTTGGCTGTTGTGGCTCTTGTTGCAGTCTTTGTTTCGGGCAGACTAATGCGGAGGTGCCTGTTGTGCTTGGTGCTGTGCGACTGCAGGGGAACGTGAGCAGTCTGGGCTTGTCCTGGCGCAGAAGGTGCACCCTGGGCAGAAGGCTCCCAGCAGGCAGAACGAGAGGATGGAGGCCCGACAGAGACGCGGCCGCCATTTGGGTTGGAAAGGAGCTTATTGAATAGGAGAGGAGTGAGATGGCTGGAAAGGAGGAGGCAAGCGGGATGTGAGGGAGAGGGCTCACATACCGTTCAGAGTAGGGCAGAGGGGGGCCGTGACTGGCTGGATTCTGAGCAGAACAGAATAGAAAACAGGACATGGTTTTCATCCGATCTCTGCCTTTGTTGACATTTTAAATGTAAATGTTTTTAGTGTCTCCCTGGCCGAACAGCGAGAGTGCTAGACCAGTTTAGACCTCCAAAGTTAATTATAGAAAAAAAGACTCTGGTCCACCACCTTTGGTTCCAGCCCTCTCAGTTGCTTGGTAGTTGGCAGTTTTCCTGGGCAAGATGTAACCCCAACACCACGGCTTAGCAGCTTCTGCAGCTACCAAGGGGCAGTGCGTATGTGCAAGGAGCAGGAATGCCAGTGGCCTGATGTCTATGTGTACCAGCTCCCATTTTCCCTTGTCAAATCAGCCACTTGTATGGCCCCTTCGTGTCACCAGGTGTTCTCTGTTAGCCCTGTCCCTGTGATCCTCCTTTCTGTGCCCTGCTCCCTTACGCTCCCGCTTGGCTCTGTGTCTGTGCTGCTAGTGTTACAGGGAAGAAGCTCCAGACCGTTTCTCTTTGGAGGTGGCTTTTGGGACAGTGTTCACAGAGCAGCATCTCCTGCATCCAGACCAGCACCAGGGTGCTGTCCTGAGACACTGCCGAGGCTCGTGCACAGACCCAGGAGCGGTGCTGCTGGGGCGAGCAGAACGCCCTCTCTCTCTTTTTGTGCTGCTGGTACCTGAGGAAAACCTGGTGTCCTCTTACCCTAGTGGTTTGTTTGGGTTTTTTGGGGGTTGTTTGGTTTTTTTTGGTTTTTTTTCCCCTGAGGAAGGCACTGCATTTGCTTATTCTATTTCCTACCTTTTTCGTAAGTCACGTTGTGTAAAAGACTTGTAAAGTCTTCATTGATCAGCACAGGTTCTGGGAGGTTAATGGATCGAAATGGGCTACCCTGGAGAGGCGTCGGCACTGTCTGTGACCCATGATCATCTTTCTGTGTTCTCCTGTACAAATACAAAGAATGAGACAATTCTAAAGTATGAATGCTAGAGGTGAAGCTCCTAAGACAGCAGTTGTGGCAGACACCAGTGTAAATAAGCATGGTCAGAAGTAGGGCAGCTCCAGCAGAGACCAGGAAAAGCGTTGGTTTCGATGGAGTTGGCTTTGATGCAGTTAACGAGCAATGTTCTAGAAGTGACTTCTGCTGGCTATAGAAGGTTATTTCAGATCTGTTATTTTGCAGATCATATTTCATCTCATTAAATGGCTTAATTAGCTAAGGGGCTAGCCTAGATTGGCAAAGTGTTTGCATCAAGGCACCAAAATTCTCTTTTCAGAAGGAAGCTAATCAGGGCCAAGGTGGATGAGCTGTCTGCTTCATCATAGCAACAGGGCGGGCCAGCAGTGTGCGAACACGCTCCTACCTGACCCTGCTCCGAGAAGAAGAGGCTGGTGACAGGAGAGCAGAGCGTGAGTGCACAGTCGGGAGCCTGCTGAGTCCTGCACGCTTGGAAGAGGAAACTGCTGTGCTATTGTCTGGATGGGGTGGCTCAGCAACAGCGTGCAGTGGTGAAGGCTCCTGACTTGGCAGCGATATTGCTGCTCCAGCATGTCTCTGGCAGGTCCGTGTTGTTTCACCAGGCCCTGCTTTCCCTGAGAGCTGCTGGGGCTGCTTTGCTGTTGGGATCCCAGTGAGGTGTTGGTGTTTTTCTGCTGTGTTTGCCCTGTGCACTATGTGCCTGGGGTGAACTGGAGGCTAGAGCTTCCAGTGATTATCAGGGTTGATACACATGTCCACAGAGAAAATGATCAATAAATTAACAAAGCAAACACCACTGCTTCCAGAGCCCTGGAGTTCAGGCCCTTACTTGGCTTTCACCTTCCGCGATTCCCGACGTTTCTCTTGCTGCAGCTGCTCAATTTTCTGCTGCATTTCCTCCTGCTTGGCACTGATTTCTTCAATCATTGACTTTGCGTTGCTCAGCTCCTCCTGAGAAACAAGCAAAAGCGCAGCATTGCCAGGGTGCCCGTCAGCCTTGCGCAGCACACCTCTGAACGCTGGCCGCTGTGCACTAGAGCCGTTCCGGGGTGCAGCGGAGGGTGGCTCTGCGCTTAGACACTCTGCAAGCCCAGGCTGTGTCGTACATGTCACGCACCGCAGGGCAGGCCGTAACCACGGCACCTCCCTCCAGCAGCGTGATGCCACGTGGTTACGGCGCTGGTGGGAGAGGGAGACACAGCTTCATCCTCCACCAGCTGAAAGCACTGGGAGGACTTCTGCCTTTTGTGGCGTTTGGAGGGGGGCTGAGGAAGCACATTTCCCTCTGTGGTTCTGGTTCAAATCCCAGTGTGATCACTCACACAGATACCTTGGAGCTGCCTTTTCAGCCTGGTTTCCTAAGGAAATGAGGCCCTCTGTAACCTCCCTGGCAGCGTGTCCTCCCTCAGCAGCCCTCCACCAAGCCTCACGTGGAGGCAGAGCTCTCTAATCCATGAGGTTCCTGCAGATTTCATCGATGTGAGCAGCAGGATGGAGGAGAGAGACTCACGAGTTTCTTGTAAATCGAAGGAGAGAGATTTTCCCCAAGCAAAGAGGTGGCTTTGCGGGAGCTCAACATTTGGACTGTCAACACGGGCGTGAGGCAGAGGGAGAGAAGCCTTTGCCCCCCCCATTGCTTGAATAATTCCTTGCATCTAGATTTTAAAACCCCTTTTTCCCCCCATAACAACGTCCTGGATAACCCTGCCTCTGGTTGCTCTGAGACCTCTGCCACGTGCCCTTACACCTCTTGTGTCTCCCTTGCTCATCGGGGACCATGGGGCTCCTTTTGCCATCCATCTCTTCCTGTCACGGGGTCGGTAGCGGGGCTTTTCTGGTAATCAGCCCTCTTTAACCTCACCAGGTATTATTGACTTGCAAAACCCCCTGGGGAGAATTTACCATGAACACAACAAAACGGTTCCTCTGCCTGCCTGCTCACAGGCAGCCGCCCAGTTTCTGCCTGGAGGCGCTGGCTGGTGTAAAGCGCACATCAAGCCTTCGCGCTGGGCTCTCTCCAACCAGCACTNTGCCCAGTTTCTGCCTGGAGGCACTGGCTTCGTGCTGGGCTCTCTCCAACCAGCACTTCATCCCACTCCTCTGGGAATGCAGCTTCAGAGGCCTTTAGGGTTTTGTGTTCATTCCCTGCTCCCCAGTGGCTCTGGTTCCTGCCGGAAATGCAGGGGACTTGGCCCAGGGAGAGGTGCGGCGCGGTGGCCCAGCGGCAGCCTGCCAACGGGCCCGTGCAGCCCGGAGCAGGGGTTCCCCGTGTCCAGGGTGGCTTGTGGCACGGCCTCCTGGCCCATCGAGAAGGCTGAACGGGCCAAGGCACGGATTGTGTTTGGGCTGGAGGAGTCAGAGCCACCAAGCCAAAGGAGGTGCTCCAGATACATCTGAAACAATCGCCAGCTCCTTGTCTCTGCGTGTGGGAAGGACTGACGAAGGCAGGGGAATGCTGCCCCGTGCCACTTCATGATGTGGCACATATGCAGCCCCCCCCCAGCCCCCCACAGGTCACACTCCTACCTTGAACGTGTTGAGGGAATTCTTCATCTCTGCCACTTTCTCCTCCATGGCACAGCGGCAGCTTTTGACCTTCTCCTCCAGGGCGTACTCGCCATGCTGAATGCGCGACAGCTCCTGCATCGCTTCTGTGAAACCCGCCTTCAGCTCCGAGGCTAGTGCCTGCAACTAGAGGAACCACAGACACCGTGGGTTCGCTCCCTCCTCCCAGACGCGGGTGGCTCTGTCCCCAAGGGTCACCCATGGTTCAGAGTGGCACGAAGGCTGGGTGTAACCCATCCTGCAAAGCGCTGGCCTCTTTCTTCCCCTCTCACGGCCAGGAGACATGGGAGGAGGCTTGGCCCCCGCTGCCACCTCGTTACAGGGCGTTTGTCCTGGGCAGTCAGTGTGCCCCTTTTTAGACTCAAAAGTTTTTTCCAGGCTCCCTGGCAGTTTGCAGCCTGTCAGTCTGTAGAAGGAGAGGACAGCCTGAAACATGCCCAGAAGGTCTGCAATAACCGCAGCCAGATTACCAGCCCCCAAAGCAGTTGAGCAATCAAGGACACGTCTGGTTTGGAGCAAGTCCTCCTCCCCCGCGTGCTCGTGGGGCTGGCACTCTCCCCAGACCTCCCCGCTTTCCGAGGGCTGTGGAGAAGCTCTGTCCTTGGTCAATGGGCCCTTTCCAGGGAAGAAGGCAGCTCTTTAACTGGTGATGGGGAGAGAGCGGGAGGATTTCCCCTGGCACACAGCGATGTGTGCCCGCTCTCCCTGTTTTCCTTCTCTAGAGGCCCTGGTGCTGCTGGAAGCGCTCACAACCTCAGCTGGAGGCAGCTGGTTGGAAGCTGGGTGAAGCAGGAGACGGACTGGAGCGAGCCAGGCTGGCATAGCAAGCGGACGAGGAAGGTGTGGAGGTGGGCAGGGAGGGGAGGCAGGTGGCTTGCAGTGGGCTAAGCGGGGACAGCCTTTGCGGGGGCAGCTGGGGCTGGCAACCCTGCACTCCGCCCCCGCTGCAGTGAGCACAGCGCCCGTTCTGCCTGCACAAAGCCCACGGAGAGTTTGCAGCCCAAGGCACTTCAGTACCCGTGGTTTTTACCTTTACAACAGAAATTCGGCCTAACATCTGGTTATAAACTGAGTCCAAAACTGGAGCACTGGTGGTAAGAGGACAGCCACCCCGGGGAACTCAGGCGCTTGAGTCCTGTAAATGGAGCAGAGATGGCTTCCGGTACCTCGGGGCAATGGCATGCACCATCTTTCTCTGATCAAAACTGGCAGCATATGCCCAGAGGACTTCTGCCTGACATCCCCACTCTTACCCCAGGGCTTACCCCCCAGTCCCCAGCCTGCTCTGGCTGGACACATGTTCCCAGAGCTACCTGGGTAGGAGCTGGGAGGAGGAGGAGGCCAAGGACATCTTCCTTCCTCAGGCAGTCGGCCCTGATTCTCCAAGCCAACTGGAGCTCCAGACCCCTTGGTTCAATCCCTTCACCCACCCTTCCTGGCCACAGGACTCCTGTGTCCCAGGAATTGTCACCCTCTGACCTGTGAGTGTAGTCTGAAGGGTTAGGGGGCAGCTTGGGGTGGTGGCTGCTAGGAGACCATACTGCTTCTGATATCCCAGCCTAGGGACGTGAGCCAGATGGTCTTGGCATCACCAGACGTCCTAACATACATGCCTGGAGAAGCAGGGGAATGTGAAGCACTGTAACTGTGCAAAACGTTGATATTCCCATTCCTGCTCACAGGTGCTTGCCACACATCCACACTGAGCTGATGCTGCCAAGGCAGCATCTCTGCTAGCCTGCATCAAGGCTAGGCATCGCACACTGTCCTCGGAGTGAAAAGGGGTGATTTGTCAGATCCATCCTTTCTATCTGAAGTGTGCTATGCTATCTTATGCTATCCATTCTAGAGATCTGCTTCAGGATGGAGATGTCACAGCCTCAGGTCTTGCTACCAGTGGAGCAGCCTGGAAGCTGGCCCTGGAGATAACTGTGTCTGGGGAGACTTGTTTCTGCCCTCAGGCCTGGCCATAGCCTCCTCAGATCCTCCCAGTGCTCTAGACCCCAGCCTGCATCTGTCCTGCCTGGTACATCCTTCCTCAGCCCCATGCAGCTTGCAGTGGCAATTTCAGACACTGAAATGCATCTTACGCTTGCATTTCCCTTTGTTGCCACTTGATGGATGAAAGCAGCAAGCGACACCGATCGGCCACGTCTGCCAGGGCTTGTATGGCTGGACATGAAGTGCTGAAACCCTGAGAACTCCTTCATCTGCTGCCCCGAGTGCACAGAGCATAGACAGGAAACACAAACAGCCTCTGGGTGTTGGATGCAAGTTTGGTCCAGAATGGAGTGGTACAGGAACAGCACGTTACCTTTGAACTCCTGGCAAGTGCAGTGTAGTGCTGGAGCTGTGGGTTTTAGTTTGAGATCATTCTATTGACAAGCTGTAGGAAACCATCCTATAAATCCCACGGGCTGCTACAACAAATGGAAGCTGTTGAAGCATCAGCTCATGCTAAGGTCTTGCCCAAGTGATTACGCTTAAAGGACTGGAGAGACATCTCAAAGACTCGTGAACCCCTGGAAAGTCAAAGCCAATCCAGTATTTCTAAAGTTTGTAAAGTGCAACACATACCAACAAAGACAGATTTTATACTACCATGGAAACCTGGCAACAGTTTAACTGTTTCCCTGGCTCACCTATTTGTGGGAATAAACACAATTGAAGAGGAACACTCCTTAACAACTTCAGTTTAACTACCTAATGCCTAGAGGATAAGTGAATCTGCACGCTCACAAGGAGTCCTTAGAACCTGTCCAAAAAATGTTAAAAAAAAAAAAAAACACAACACATTTAGGCATCTAAATAATTTAGTATGAGACAGACATTTCAGCTCCCACCTGCCTTTGGAGTGTGGCCCTCGAACCTGACAAAGCAATGCAGGGAGGGACCCAGCACCACCTGTCTGTAGCAGATTATGTCTTTCCCAGGGGCCGTGACTCGCATTTTACCTGCTGCCCTGGTGTTTTTCAGCTCTGTGTGGAAAAATCACGCAAGTAAAATCTCTAGGGAGACCAAGTACCTGTGCTGTGCCCTGTGGGTAGCTGCCCGTGGGGAAGTGAAGGGTTCTGGTCCCCTCTTTGATTGACTTGGATGAATGTGACTCTGAGAAGCAGTCAGTTGTGACTCTCACTTGGCCTCCAGCCCAACGGGAATATGAGCTTTGTGTTGAAGTCCACATGGAGAGGGAAGCAAGCGTTTCCCCAGAGGGAGGGCAGAACTGCGACCGTGTGGAGAAAGTCATGGTGGCTAGAGGGCAGGAGAAGGTTGAGATTGGAAAACATACAAGGAGCATTTCTCAGGCTGGTTTTGGCTTTACTTTGCAAGAGTGGAGCTATTTGTGTGTGTATATATATGTGTGTGTGTATATATATATATACAAAAATAAAAAATGGCTGTGAAATCTCCTTCACTGAGCCTTTGCTCTTGTCTCACCTGCTGTCCTGTCCCCAAAGCAGGCACAGGACTGATGCTGCTTCCAGGACCAGAGGCAGCCAAACTGCAGAGCCTCCTCATCATCCCTCGGTGGGTGCCAGCAATGTGAGTCCTTTGCAAAAGATAGTGACCATCCCTGCAGCCTACGCTTAGTTGAGACTTTCAGGCATGGTGGTGGCCAGGAGATGGGGATGGCTTACGGAAGGAAGGGCTGGGATGGAAAGAAGGCGGCAGAGGCTTGGTAAGCTGGGTTTGCTGCCCTGGCTGCCACTGAGGATGAGAGGGAACCCTTGCTCCAGTGAGTAGCTGTGTCCCCACATATCTCCCCCCACAGCAGCTAGGCAGGCCAGGGCTCTGCGTCTCCAAAGGGACGGCTGTTCATGTCTGCTGCCCTTGGCAGCTGCCTGGGGTCCTTACACTGGAACAGGGCCTGCCCGCAGGGACCTTGAGCTGAAACCTGTCAAAACCATTCGAAAACAGGCTCATGATGAAGAAATACTGCCCAGGAATAATTCTGCTGTTATAAATATATGCTAGAAAAGAGCAAAACCGTCTGTGGCCCTGAAGGAGTACTCTCTGTGTTACTTCCCCCAGCTTATGTTTAAGGGTAGCTCTTGTGCAGCCAAGCCTTAGGAAGGCTTGCAGGGCATCGCAGCAGAGCGGGGCTGGTTTACAGCGGTAGGGAACCTGGCCCTAGGAGTATATCCAGGATTTATATTCCTAGGCAAGGATGGTAGGAATAAAGGCAGAACAGCAGGGTAAGGACAGAAGAGAAGGACGGAGATACTTAAAGGGGGCTGCAAGCACTTCGTTGCTCTTGTTTCACATCTGTAGTCTTTTTTTTTGCTAACTGCATGTCCGTAACACAGCCAGGTGGTGACTTTCATTTAAAAGATTCATTGGAGTATCTGCGTCTCAGATGTGTTTTTCTGGAAGGCAGCGTGTGTGCGTGGTGTTCCCAGCGTGCTGTTCCAACAGTGTGCTAGCTTTCCGTGCATGTTGGATCCACTGTGCTAGGCCCTTAAGCAACCCACTCACAGTTCCTGCTTGGAGCTGTCTGGATGGGAAAAGGGGATGAAACGAGAAGCACTGACTAGTTAATAGGAACCAGTATCTTCTCCACTTGCCATGCTGCACTTACAAGCAGTTATGGGCATTAGTTTTGCAATGGTGACAAGGGTCTCAAATAATCAGAGTTTCCAGTTCAGGGATATGTTTCTCTTTCATATTGAACCAGACCAAGGTTTAAAGTGCTCTTACGTTTCCTGCAGACTGGAAATGTGTAGGAAACACCACTGTGGAAACACTGAAACCGCATCTTACAGGAAGGATGCTCCCTAGGTGATAGACAATCTTGTTGCATCAGTGGTGGCTAATTGCAACAAGAACGTCAACTCAAAGAGCAGCCGTAGAGCTCTGGAAGTCCTGATCCCCTTGATCCACTGTGGGCTCAAAGACAGGGTTTCCAAGCTCCTGGCTGGGGAGCCAGACAGACACATGGAGCAACACGCAAGGCTCCGGCCAGCCCAGCTGCTCTGGATGATCAGGCAAGAAGAGCACCCCATGGTCCAAGGAGCAGTGAGGCTGCCACAATAACCCAGAGCCCCCCAGCTGACTTGTCCCAACCCCATGTCATTCAACACATCCTTACGCCTGGGACAGTTCATCGGGTTTGGTGAAAGCTCGTCAGAGCTCAGCCATGAAACCTCCCTCCAGCCCAGTGAATTGACATTCTCTAATTGGTGCTAATGATGCCAGCGAGTTAATTAGCTGAGCTCACAAATCACCTGTCTGAACACAACTGGTTGTGAGCAGAGAAATTTTGCTAAAGTGTCTTCTGAGATGCGCCCCAAGATGTGCAATGTGTGATATTTATTCATGGAGTGTGCACATTTTAGTTGCCATGTTCCTTGTGAGTGCCTACATTTTTCCTTCCGCTTCATTTCACTTTTTAACTGCTGTTTATGTGTTAGTAACTCTTTAAACTCTCGGAGTTATTTAGGGCATTTTGCTCATCTTTACCTGGGAAATCTGTGTTGCGGGGGTACTCACAGGCACACTTTCAGTCTCTCCTGTGGGAATAAAGAACTTCAGTCAATTAAAATGACTTATTATGGTTGCTATAAATAACTGGAAGAGAGGGGTTGAGGTCCCTCTTGAGGTACTAATCAGTTTTAAAGGACTCAGGTCTCACTTTAGGAGGTGTGAACACCATATAGTTTGTGAAATGAACTGCAATTATAAAACGGGAATGTCTCACCTAAATCAGACGTTAAAGTCACCTCATTTGCTGTCCTGTGTCTGTCCAAAGCTGATCCATGCAAAGAGGTGAGAAACCGTATATGTGCAGTTGGGACTAAAGTGCTCCCTCTGAAGTTTAGTTCTGTGTACGAGCCTGAAGTGACAGGTTTTTTTCCTCTACAGCATTACTGATCCATCTCTCTTCTGAAATTGTGAATTTTATCCTCTACTATGTATATATTTCTGTTACCTCCACAAAAAGCTGATCTGATCTGTATGTTTTAAGCCCTAAGCTATATTTTGTCACAATGCACTAAAAGCAGTAATCATGTCTTTTCTAACACCAAAAAACCCCCCATCTTTTCGTCAGTTTTAAATTCTTAGGGTTTTGTGGCATTGTGATCCCACCCGGTCTTGTACAATGGATCTAGACTTAACGCTTCTGAAGCAGGCTTAGCTCATGGAGGAGCTTATATCTATTTTGCAGAGGTTTTTTGGACACTGCATTGTCTCTAGGCATTGATGGGTTCTTGATTGAAACAAAAAAAAAAGGCTGTATTTATTATTTCCTATTCTTCTGTGCAGAAACCTTCCATTATCCAACAAAAATGACTGCTGGTTGTGCCACCATTGCACTTTGTGGAAATTGCAGTCCAGTGGCTGTCGGTTCCCATGTTATTCCCTCCATCAGGCTCCCTGGCTGGCCTTCACTCCCAGAAAACTCCATGCCACCCAGTTCCTCGTCTGGATCGCCTCCCCTTGGCAGCGTCACTTCAAGAGGCGGGTTTTCTCTTGCCTGCAAGGATTCACTTCAGCCATCTCTGGTGCCAGCCGCAGACATGACTGGTGACCCCGTGCCCAGTGCCTCCCTCTTTCCGCGCTGGCTGCAGATGCTCAGTGCCGTGCCCACCTGGGCCTGTAAGAGCACCGAAGTTCAGTCCTGCCGAGGCTGGAACAGGGAGCAGGGAGGACCCTGAGCAGTCGGGAAGCACATGAAATGGAAAGCTGAAGCCTGGAGGGCAGAGCTTTACAAGGCACAACTGTGTTCTGATTTCTTTACCCCCAAGGGGGAATATGGGTTGCCGCCAAGGGCACTGACGAATTGGCCCTGTTCTGATCTCCAGGATTTGTCCTGATTCAGAGGAACATAGCAAACTCCCCAGCGACCTGCAGAAGTGAGATACAGAGGAGAGGCTGTGTGCCCGTCTCCACCCATGTGCCACCTTCTCCTTGTGCTGGTGTCTCAGCCGCAGGGCTGGGTACCAGGGTCAGACACTGACCCCCTGGGGAATATCCTCTGAGTTTCCTCCTGGGTGAAACAAGGGGCAGCGGGCTGATTGGGAAAAGTAAGCATGCCCTCAAACTGCCAGCTGTTGGGAGTCAAAACTCACCAGGCAGCCCGCACCAAGTCCCCATTGTCAGCTTTGGCCCTTCTGGGTCTTCTGGTCAGATTTCCTCTGCAACTCCATGAGCTAGAGGTTGGAGTTGAGGTTTGAGAAGTACTGCACTCTCTGCCCATCCCAGCCCAAAACCCAGACCGTTTCTCTGAAGTCGCTGCTGGGAGCTGGAGCAGAGGAGGCTCCTCTAAGCTGCACTATGGGAAGCAAGGGGCTTTGTGGTTGTCTCCCAGTTTCTGCAGTGAACATCTGCAGCCCGTGGGGGCATACCAATTAATTGGAAATAATCCCTGAGTTAATTTCATTTTCTGCCTGCTGTAGTGCAGGGGCCTAGGTACCCAGACCTAATTTAGTCAAGTCAGAATAATAATAATAGCAAAATTAACTATTCCGTTACCTATGCCATGGGTGAATGTTGACACCACCAAGCATCTTTTAAGAGGGAAAGAGATGGTTCAGGCTCTCTCCTGAGCTGACAGTTAGGGGCACTCCTAAAGCTGCTCCCCCTGCTCAGGTCCTTGGCACATGGGCACAGTCACCTCGGCGGTGGCAAGGCAGAGCACAATGCTGCAATGGTTTGGGGTGGAAAGCAAGTACCACCAGCCCCGCGTTCATCTGCAAAAAGAGCATCTAAAGCTGATAACCCTGGACCTGAAACCCCTGAGCTTTGCAGACTTTCTAGAAGCGCCGCTGACTGTAGCAGGACTGGTTGCATGCAGGCAGTGTGGCCTGGGTACATCTTGGTGCTTGCAAGGTCAGGACTGGAGCAGAAGTCTGGGTTGTGGCCCTGACACGAACAAGAACCCCTTGCAACAAAGCACGTGGGGGAGAGAAGCAGACACTCCTCCCAGTGCCCTCGGGTAAGATGTAGCTTTTTACAGAAGTTTCTGCACATCCCGAGGCAGAGGTGGGTCCAAGGCAAGAAAGGAGAATGACTTCCCACGTTGGACATTACACATGCCACAGGATTATTTTCCAGAGGGGAGAGGGAAATGTTTCTAAAAGAAGAGATAAAACCTTCAAACCCCAGATATTTCTGTGAAACTAAAAGAAGGGAACATCTGCCCACATCTGCTGTGGCTAAGAGGTGCCCTTGGGGGGCTGGCTAGCAGCTGCCAACAGACAGGTCCTATGACAGGAGGTTTCTTCCTCATTGTCTTTCATACTATCAGGAAGTGAAATAAGAGGATGCTTTACCTTCTTGTTTGTTTGAGTCCATGGCTGCTCTAGGATGTGCGTCCTCGCAGGGACTCCTGTTCTCACTCTGGAGGGTTCTGGCTGGTCACTGGGAACATCCCATGGCTTAGAGCCGCCCACATGTGTGCCCTGCAATGGGTCAGCTGCTCTGAACCCTGAGTGCAGAAAGATGCAGAAAGGGTTTATTGAGTGAAGATGCTCAAGGTTCAGAAAACAGAGGAATGAGGAGGGATTTGAAAGGGAACAAGGCATCCTAAAGGTTGGGTTTGGTTCACAGTGCCTCCGCAAGCAGAGTGGGTGCTGGTACAAACACTTCCCTCCCAGTCTGAGACTACTTGTGCTTACGTGGAAGGGTGATTAAGAGGTACTATGTAATCCCACAGAAACCATTTGCTCAGCAAGATGCTTCTTGTTTGAATGCAGAAGCAAAAGGAGATGTATTCTGAACAGCACATGAGCATCTTGCACGGGTGCTCTACATCAGAGAATGAGCTTTTTGCTATGTAACTGATCACCCAGAACGTCCTCCAAACTTGTGTTTGGGCTACAGAGATATCACCTTCGCAATGCTGCTGCACAATCCTGCTGGCACTTTTGGAAGCGCTTGTAGTGCCATGCCTGCTTTCTCTGTCCGTTGTTTCTCTGACTTCTGGAGGCACAGAAGTGCTGCAGGGCACCTTGATGTGCAGAGCTGCAGCCTCTCTGGAAACCACGGCCAACAGAGCATGATGCTTGGTAAAGCATCTCATCAGTCTGGTAACGGGGTTAGGACCTTGGGAACCTGATTAATGACGCAGGCAGAGCCCCAGAAAAATTAATAGCACCAGCTCATACGTCTCTTACCAGCATGGGCACTGCCCCACATCCGCACTTCCTCTCCTCTGCGTTTCATTCAGGTCTGCTTTTTCCAACCTTACTAGGAAACTAGATGTGATTTAGGGGTCTAGAATAACCTCCCACCTCCGTTCCTGTTTGATGTAGCGATGCCCAAGGCCGATGTGAGTTCTCGTTAGCTTGGCTAATGGGGTTGGAGGGGCCAGTGTAATTCCAGCACAGAGCTCTGCTGACACGGCCCTGCCAGGAAGGCTGCGGTGTTTTGGAGAAGCGTGGGGTGATGTTTTCAGGGAAGCAGGCACATGGCATTAAATAGATGGGAGAGATGCAAAAGATACAAGAGCTTTAGAAAATGGCTGCAGAAGCAGTTGTTTCTGATGCAGTCAGTGGTGTAGCTTGGGGGCCACACACACTTTTCACCTGACAGCTTTCGGGTCTGGAATTCCCAAGGGTGGCTGGCACCAGGGCCCCTGAGATGGGAGTGATGCTGAGCGTTTGGGACCTGTGGCAAGGGGTGCTGGGAGTGACACAGGCATCAGCGTACCCAGCTGGCCTCTGGCTGAGGGTGTGGTGTGGGCTGGAGGGACGTGGGGTTTAGCATCTTCTTGAGACTGAGGATTAATGAAAGGGTGAACTTCTTATTTGTAAGAGAGCTGCTTCCAAGATCTAAGAAGATCGGCTGTCTTCTCAGAACAGAGGATCATTTGGTGATGCCTGGGGAAAACCTGAGCAAAGGTGGAGGAGCTTTGTGGGCTTTGTACAAACAGGCTGGGAGAAATTCCAGGTGGATGCCTGGTTACAGAGAAATAAAAGTACTAGTTTATTAAATCTGTTTTCTATCAGCTGATAGTGAAAAAGTGTTGGGTTTTTGTTGTTTGGGGTTTTGTTGTTGTTCTGAAGACTCCTAGGCTCATGGCAGAGTTTGGATGGGCAGGGACCTCTGGAGTTTTCTGACTGGAAGCAGGGCTAACCCCAAAGCTAGGTCAGGTTGCACAGTGCCACATCTAGGCAAGGTCAGAGTATCTCCCAGGCTGTAAACAATTCTGAGCCTCTCCCAGGGACACACCTCCTTGCACGGGGAAGAATTTTTTCCTTTTGCCCAGTCAAGGTTTCCCTGCTTGCAGCTTGTGCCCATGGCAATTTATCCTTGCGTTGTGTCTGTGAGAAGAGCCTGTCTGGTCTGTACCCCCTGCCGGGTAGTTGCAGATGCTTGTAGGATCCCCCCAGCCTTCCCTTCCCTTCCCCAAGCTGAACAAACCCAGCTCCCCCAGACTTCCCTTCCCCACGCTGAACAAACCCTCAGCCTCTCCAATGCTGTGTGCTCCAGCCCTCTTTAGCAGAAAAAAATTAAAATTATTTTTCTAATAGGTATTCCAAAGGATGGCAAGAATGTTATTTGCTTCTGAAACACATAAATTGTTTTTAAGGTGGCTGAACCTCCCCTCTAGTACTTTTGAGGAGAAGGAACTTAAGTTTGGGTCTCTGAAACAGACTTTTAACTTCAACTTCAGTAGCAGCTTGTTTAGTAGCAAATTTGTTAAACTTCGCTCCCAGTTTAGACTAGTCAATGCCACAGCAAATTCCTGAGGCTTTTGTTATTTGGCCATTGAACCGGACCCAGCTTGTTCAACACTGAGAGCTGGTTTCAAAATTCTGAATTGTTTTTGCAATGTTGGGGGGAAAGGAACAAATAGAAAAGGCAAAACAGATAGGAAAGAAACATAAACCTCCTCTGTGATAAATGTTTTCACTAAAAACAATTAAAACAGCTTCTTGCTGGAAATTCATTACATTTTTTTTATTTTAAACAAAAACATGTACATATTTTTACCTGTTCTGCTTTTATATTACTAATGTTTTGCCATGCCAGTTATAGCAGTAGAGCAGTATGTAATTTTAACTATTAATAATAATAATTAACATTCATGAGTATGGAATTAGTTATATCAATATACCATTAAATACACTAACTGCATAGCATGCCTTAAAGATTTTATAATTTTACTATCCACTTGCTGAATTATTATGGGGATCCCTAAATCTCCAGTGACAATGTGACATTCATACCTCTGGCCTTCGCAAGGCCGGTGACCATAACCTGCTGGTACCAAGAACCAGCAGGTTGTTGTGGGAGCACATAAAAAATGAGAGTCTCAAATGCGTACTGCTGCACAGCTTTAACTAGGGGAGCCAGCAGTCTATAATATATGAGCAAACAACGTTTAAATGGTTTGGCAGGTACCCCTGCCATCGCTACAAGGTGATGACGTAAAATGTCTTGAGTCCAGTACAAAGGAGGTTTGTCTGATGTGGAGAAAACACCAAGAGCAGCCCTGAGGAGAAGGACTTGGGGGTGTTGGTGGATGAGAAGCTGAACATGAGCCGGCAGTGTGCGCTTGCAGCCCAGAAACCGTGTCCTGGGGGCATCAAGAGAAGCATTAGCAGCAGGTCAAGGGAGGTGATTCTCCCCCTCTACTCTGCTCTCGTGAGACCCCCCCTGGAGTGCTGTGTTCAGATGTGGGGCCCCCAACATAAAAAAGACCTGGACCTGTTGGAGAGAGTCCAGAG
>VZTO01027759.1:0-30110 GCA_013400615.1 Syrrhaptes paradoxus
ATGCTGGGATCTTGAAAATTCCAAGTAGCATGTGCCAGCACAAGTTTAAAAACAAGCAGATACTTCCCATAAAACAAATACTGATGCCTAGATGTTTAAAAGCTCCTAATTTTAAAAGTACATACCCAGATCCAGGGGCTGGAAGATAAGGATTATTTGGAACCAGTGAAGACAGACTGACAGATCTCCCATCAGTGCTCAGGAACTTTGTCAATGCCTGGAGTGAAAGCCTTCTGCACCCAAGAAACTTGTAGTTACAGGATGCCGTGTGACTGTGATTCATCATTTATAGTAGGCAGGGAAAACATACTGATACAGAAGAGAGAATAAAAGATTAAATCAATTTTACTTATTACTGTTGTGAAAAATACACTGAATATAACTTTGGTCAGCTTGAGCATTCTTTGTGTAGAATGAAAGAAGTTCTATCACAGGGATATTCAAAGCAGAACTATTTCTGCTTTTGGAATTACGTGAAAGTAACAGTAAAAATTACTTTAGTTGTCCAAATGATGTTTTTTTTCTGTAACATTAGAATGAGAACCCAAGAATTATCCTGTAAGAACATATTGTAAATGAAGTGTGTGATGTACGAATCTGCACTGTAATTCAAGCAGGCTATATGCAGTGATCAGACCACTGCTTCAAATTTTAGGCCTATACTGAAGTATCTTAAAAATAAAAATGGACAGATGGGGTCTGTCTGCAGTAGTAGCCCATAGCAGATATTTTGCAAAAGGCACAGAAGAGGCAAGACCATTAGAAAGTAGTTCCTTCCCTGACATAATTCCTTCTACCATTTTTGAGAGCCAAAAATATGACTTCTGCATCGCTGTCTGTTGTGGTGGCAGTGTTGCAGAACACTGAGCACAACAGTGGCCTGAGCCTTCCAACAGCACTAGAATTAGCTGATACACACTGGGAAAGAATCAACACAGAAAGCTGTAGTACTTTGAGAGATCCAGGAGAAAGGCGGTCATGTACTGCAAATTAACCAGACTTTGCAACAGAATATTATTTTTTTAAAATGTAATTTTTTTTTNGACATTTTGCAACATTTAAAAAAACTCTCTAGATCCACTATTTAGCTGGCAGAATTTTAAGAGCTGTGAGCTTACTCTTTCGATAACTCTCTAGTTGAGGTCCCCATGACAGATCTGTCAAGAATCTGCTTTGAAAAATACATTTGGAAGGAGCGAACTAAAATGTCCATCCAGCCTGAGCAGCTCTGTAGACACAGAAATTTCATGCAGCAGTTGCTGTAACACATTAACACGAGCAGAGGTTTAACTGTCCGGCTACACATTTTCCCAGGCCCCCACGCAGCTCATTTGCTTTCACATGAAGAGAACACATTTTACCATAAAAGACTAATTAATATTTGGCAAGTTAACCTTTGTCTCAGCCAACTGCCAAAAACAGCAGCAGCGGCAAACAATGTAATCACTTGTGCAGTTAACTGAGTATCAGTAAACATTTACAGGGAACAGTTGTCATCTTGACTCCAGCCGGCAATAACTTCACCATTAGATCGTGCATTTCTGTCCTGTACAGGCAGAGTCCACATCAGTAAAGAGACATTACAAAAAACTACAGGTCATTTCCCAGGGATCAGGATAACATTTACTTTTTTAAATAAATGCTTTCTTTTTTGCTTTGTATGTATTCGTTTCCCCAGGCAGGGGACATGCACCCTGCCTATCTAGCTTGCACCTGTCCCAGCAGTTTGGGTGTCCTGGAGTATTTAACACTGCATCAAGAAAAAAAACAGAGGCAGCAGCACAGGCTCTAGCTTTAATGCTCCATAATTTGTAAAGACAAAGATGGCATTAGCAAGCCAAGCCTTTAAGCTGGAGCATCTGCTCGGATACAGAAATAAATACGATTTGGGGGACACTTCTTATCCTATTTGTTATTAATGCCTAATCCAGTCAGAATTAATAACAATACATTTGTGCAACAGCAACTTCAAAGTAAGGAACTCTGGAACCTATGCATAGAACTATATTCTTTATTAAATTCTTCAAAAAAAAAAAACAAAACCACCAAAACCCCTTAAATGTTTTAATGTCCAGTTTCTGGTGAGCCTGCAATTTTGGTGCTCCTCCTTTAAAGCTTTCTGATTACCACTGAAAACACTAGCTCTACATTGAGAAAATCATCAGTAAGAAATATACAAATAGGGCACATTCAGAGTTCCATTTATATTTACAAAAATGAGCACAGGACATTTCCTTAGAAGCTAGAAACCTCCCTCCTACAAACTGATTTTTAAGAATTGCATACAGTCATACAATTCTCTACAACACCAGATTCATGATATTTCAAATCTTACAAATCATTTGGTACACCTGTGCTTTGCATCCGTTTCCCACTATGGGAGCACTTTAGGCTCTGTGTGCAGTACCCTGTAGTTCAGCAAAAAACCCATAAAGGCGTGAAGCTAAGGTGAAGTCCTTATTTATGAGGAGAGCATCACTGAAATGGACCATCTTGTCCTGCTCCTCTATGTCAGTTAACTGAGGCAGACTGCCTGGGGTATGTAAATGTAATTGCTCCATGAAATTCTGCGTAAGCCTGAATTGGGAAAATAAATATTCCTAGATCATCTGCAGTACCATGAGACTGAGATACACTGGTTTGCTGCTTTTAGTAAAGGTCAGCATGATTCACAGAAAGAAAAATAGGATGAAAGAAGACTGGAGGCTTTTCATCACCTGGAGCAGATCATTCCTCAGGCTGCCATGGTACATTCAGGATGACCTTCCAGCAGAACCTCAGGCACACTGGGATGACCGCTCTCCAAGCACAAGGCTGTATCTCAATACTTGTACCCAGAGAGGCCCGTATTACATTGCAGGCATGATTAAGAAAAAGGAGATCTAAGGTTCTTCAGTCTACTGAAAAAGACTAACCACAGCTCTTCACAAATACAGCAAGGACTTGAAATGATCATGAAATCCACAGTCCCCACTACTTGTTCACAACATTTTGTTGAGGTTCATTTACTCCGACAGAAATGAAACAAATTTCATTTTTTAAGAAAGTATCTTTGAATATCTCAAGTAATAGATTAGGAGAACCTAAGTAACAAACTCAGGTGGTGTATCATAAATCTGACTAGTTTACAATGGAGACTATTCAAGGATATTGTCTAGAAAATATAGTAGATTTCAACCATAAAGCAAAGCATGCGACAGCCATAATCCTCCTCTATGTAATTTTATACATTGCACCTTGAGATTCTTACTACGCAAGAAATGGTGCTGTGGCTTTTTTCCTTCCCCACCTCTCCCCCCACCCCAAATGAATGGGCTTCTTGTTCTCATGTTCTTCAGAAAACTTTTGCTGGTAGACTTTAATCGATCTACCTTTAGCTTTTCAGGAACTGTTCCTAAAACCCATTTGCTTTACTAAGAATAAGCATAGAGAGCAACACCGCTAACACCCAAACTCTGTAAGCTTCATGGTGCCTGAAGCTACAACAAAGCAGCAAGAAAGTGACGACAGCCAGTTGTTTGTAACATAAAGAGGAGCAAGAAGTACTGGCCGTTTCTATCTAGAAGATTCTTGGCTGTTTGCTTAGCTCTGTAATAAAACACTTTTTTATTTTAATATGTATTGCACAGCACATCAGACCAACACAAACTTTCCCCTTCTAGAGGTGAAGTCCCTGACAGGCAGTACGGCCAGTTCTTCTGCGAGAAGCTACAAATTCAGAGTCACTCAGCTGATCAGTTGAAGGACATCCAAATACTCAATTCTGTACTTAAGACTTCTTTTACAAACTGGGGCAGATACTGCAAGAATTCACAGCTGTAATATACTACAACAGAGCTTCAAGTGGAATATTTCTTTAAATAAGAAAAAGCATGCCACCATTACTAACTGGGGCAATGATGACACGGACTACAGGAATAACTGGTATTGTTTACCAAACATTTACTAGCTCTCCTCCTTTTCCATACCAACAGATGCTGCTATAATGCTCTTGTAAAATGAGCTGCAAAGTGTCAAAGCGCCTCCAAATAAAAATTGAATAATCTATGAGAAGTTACTTTATTTCCTTTTTTTAAGTATACATATACAAGATATTTTATTTCAAAAGCACAAGAACATTATACAAGTTTCAAATTTACATTTTTGCAATTAAAGATACCAATGTGCATTATCAAATAACTTCTGTCAGCTTGAATGGAACAGAACTCAGTGGCATAAGCGTCTTGCGATCACTAAATACAGATTATACTCACAGTGAACAAAACTGCATAGTAATTTATGAAATGAAAGATGACCACGCTAGTCAGTGAATGATGTGGGAGCCCATTTGCTAAATTAGTTTGTGCAAACGTACAGAAAGATGCAACTTTCCTCTCCCACTTCTTCAGCTACAGAGAGATTTCTAGAGCTTAAAACATGAGCTCACCCGCTCAGACCAGCTCCTGTCCTTACATACTACAGTTCAGACAGAAAACAAAACAAAGTGATCTCGCTGCATATTTGGTAACGGAATTTTGTATCTGTGATGTGCAAGGTAACTGAAAGTTTTTGATAAATGAATAGGTAAATATCAGAGGGAAGCAGTAAGTAAACACAGGTTTGGTATCAACGAGGCATACATTTGCTAGTCTTAATCCAATATTTTTGTTGGTAAGAAGTGTTTCGATGACCTTAGAAATCGCCAGTGCGTGCAAGTTTTGATGACAACTGTTCTTATAAATTCAGTATGCATTTCAAATATGTTTTAGAGAAGCCTAACAGAATGTTTGTCTTCAAAGAGCTTCATATTTAGGTTTAAAAACTGAAAGAATCAAAATATGGAGAATGGCCTTAATGGCAAGAAACAGAATACCTGAAAAATACACCAAAGATAACTATTTATATTACCAGGGTAGGATTATAACAAAAGTTATAAAAAAGCATTTGAAATCAGAACAATATTTGAGTTCACTGGTATTCCATTTTTAGATGAGTTATGGTGCTGTTCAGTGCACTCATACGTACTCTAAAAACTTTAAAAAACTAGGAAAACAATGATATTTAAATCATTATTTGTGATTCTACTATCTCTCATACAATCAGTAGCAAAAAAAACCAAAACAACAAACACACACTCTCAGACATTAATTTGAAGACCTCCCCTTGCAAGCCTTATTAAAATGACACAAAGGAGTCCAAATAGCAAAGGGGTAGGGAAATTTAGAGTACTGACAACTTCAAATGTTGATACAGAAATGGGATTTCCTGGGAAAGTATTTTTACGCATCACATTAAAAATGCTCTCATATATATTATGGTTGAAATTCAGAAAACAGAACAACAAACATTCAGAACCAAAGCACAATCACATATAATTGAGAGAGAGTTCAACCACAATGTGCTATTCACTACTGAGGGGCAAACAAACAGACTTAACCGACTTTTTTTCCCCCCCCTTTCTGCTCTAACTGGCACTGAACCACTCAACATGCCCCCTAAAACACACAATTTCATTTATGCAGACAGGGCTCCAAACAATAGTGACAGAGGATGAAAGTGGAAAATTCCTCTAATATGGGCAAACAAACATTTCTGATTCTAAAACTTGCTGCTTTTGGGCCTTGATTTTAGTCCAGTGGTAGCTTTGAAGGTCGTCTACTTTACTGAAGTCTCTGGTTCTTGTATAACTTGCAGAGCTATACTACAACTACCTAACAGTATTTTCATGTTTGGTTCTCAGGGAAAAAATCTCAGAAGACAAACTGTAACAGAAGTCGAACTAACCACCATCTAGCCAAATGGTGTAGCCCTAGACCTCAGGATATACAACAGTAACAGAGGACAAATTCATTAGATAAAGTGCAGTTCTGGCAATGCAAAAAGCATGGACTTTATTTTTGGATGAAACAAGCAAGATGGTAATTCCCCTCATGCACTTTCTATCCCATGCTTCTCCTTTAAAGAGTTCATTAGTGAAAACTCTCCATTAAATCCCAGGATATAGCTGAATGCAGGCTTTGTACAACTTAGTGTTCGCTGTACCTGTTGCTAGAGATTACTAAAGGCCTGGTACCACTTCTACTCCAATATTATGCCACAGATCTTGACCTATTTAAAAAGCTTCACTAAGCTTGGGAAAAGAAGCCAGAAACAGAGTGAAAGGCTTTTCCATAGCAACACCATTTAGGTGTATTCTCAAGGAATGGGTGAGACAAATGTGCCCTGAAGCACAGTATTTGGGAAGCTGTCCTCATCAAAACATGTGAGACAATTACAACTTATCAAAAAAGTGAAAATATTTCTGGACCTGAATGTTCAGTAATAATTATATATTGGGGTTTTCCTTTTTTTTGGAGGGCGAAAAAAGAGCAAAACATATGAGGTGAGAGTGTTTTGATGTATCAGTAATACATCCAACCTAGAGAATCCATCAATTGTGTCTGAACTATGGAATCCACTCGAGAGTACGTTATTTCCTTTCCCAAAGCACTGCTAAAGGTAAGAGTTTTCACTAAAAATCAAGAGACTCAGAGCAGTTGCCAGTTGAATCCAAAGATGATCTGATTCGTTTCTTGGCTCCTGGCAATCTCCTCTATGATGCAGTGTTGCTGCCACAGCAGATGGAGCTTCCGGTAACGCTCCCGACATAAGTGCAGGGGATTGCCTCTTCTGCACAGAAGAAAAAAGGAGAACACCCAATAAGTGTATCAGAATGGCAAGTGACAAACTGTCCACTGATAGTCCAGCATTAACAATATTTTCTGCCTTCCATTAAGAGTAAGTACTTGTATGAACACCAGTTCCAACAATTCTACTGGAAATTAAAAAGCTCTCCATGGAACCAACAATGACTGGCATTTCCAAGATGACATCTCAGCAATAGCAGTTGCTGCACATTTCTCATGAAATGCATATAAAGTATTCTTGAAACAAGTAAGAAAGTTTAACAGTACCAAAAATGTGTATTTTTCCATTCATGACTGGAAACTGCCATTAGGAACTTGAAGTGAAACAAGTTCACTAGGCCGAGATACATGTTACAGTGCTTGCTGTACATGCTAGCAGGAAAAACATTGTCTAACGGGTAAAAGAAAGAAAGAGATACCAAAAGAGAAGTGTAGAAAGAAAGTTAACATTTACTTACTTCAGACCTGGATCTGTTTCTCCATATTCATCCAAGTAGGGAGCAGGATATAAGCAGCCCCTGGTTTTACCTTCAATGAGGACAACTTTGCATTCCCTGATTCTTAAGGAAAAAATAGCTACATTTAAAATACAAGACAACTCCCAGCTGGTTTTTAACTTTTTGGTGAGCTATATTTTAGGTCAAAGCAAAGTTTTTTTTCATCTCAGACAAAAAGAATCAAGTGCTCTGACAATGTTGTGAAGTTTGATCTTGAAATATTTCCCTTTACTCTTTAACACACTAAATTCTAGCTAGCTACTTACTTGAGAAACATACAGACTCCAGCTCCACACTGAAGAGCATGAGAAGTACAGGCTCCCAGCTCCTCCCCATTCACCAGTTCCTGACAGCAAGTATTCTGGGAACACAACATAGCCCCACAGAATAAACACAATACTGGATGTTTTTGTTCATCATCAGAAGACCGCGGGCATCTAGAAGAAGTGTAACCAGAACATTATTGCAGGAATTAAAACTTTAAAAGAAATTGTAACTATGGATATTTTCCTTAAAAAAACAACAAAAACCCCCAACAAGACCCCAACCCACACACAAACAAATCACCTAAGACATACTATGTCATAACCACATTTCACATCCCTGCCTCCTCAGGCTATGTTTTTACACTGTTTGAAATACTTCATCTGCAAGATATCTGCTTTGAACAGGAGGCTGGACTACGATAGAAGTCCCTTCTAACCTAAATTATCCTATGATTCACTCTGCCTGGCATAAAACAATGCCAGCCTTCTGGGCTTGTTGTGTCCAGTGCAAAAATATTTTTCAGGCTCATGGCCAAACCAAATGCACATTGCACTGGTGAAAAATAGCCAGCAGATTAATCTGTAATAATTTTATATGCTATCCTATCAAACACAAGTGACTTCATTTAGTAAGCTGTTGTGGTTCAGATTGTTGTGGTTTTGCGTGATGGGTTTTGTTTGGTAGCAGGGCTACAGTGATGGCTCCTGTAGGTAACTGCTGAAGGTTCCCCCAGCTCCAGGGCTGTTTGGTAGCAGGGCAGTGGTGCATTTTGGAGATGGCCCCTGTGAGAAGCTGCTGGAAGTTTCCCCAGCTCCAGGCTGGACCAGCCCATGCAGAGCAGAGCTTGCCTGCAGTTTATTCAGATGTAGCCTGTGGAAGACCGTGTTGGAAGAAGTAAGTGTGCCCAAAGAGGCTGTGAATTTCGTTGAAGAGACCCACACTGAAGCAGTTGCTGGAGAACCGTAAGAGGTAAGTGAACCCTCCCTGTCCTCACCTCAGCCCGCCGGGTTTTTAGCAAGAGGCTGTGTGGTGGCCTTTAAACCACAACACAGATTTAAAATTCATGTGTGCTCATATTGGCCAGGATAACTGTAAGCAGTGCCTTCACTTCCACAAAATAATTTCTGTACATAGTTTTAACACCATTTACAGTAACTGCAAGAACATAAAAGTGACTAAAAGTGGCAAAACACCTAGGAAGACAACTAAATATGTCACATCTTACCTAAACTGAGAGGCTTGATTCAGAAGGCAGCTATAATCTTCAGGAAGCTCTATTAAACTATTTCTTTTCCTAGGATACCTGGGTAAGTGCAAAAGAACTATTATGAGAATAATAAAGATTGCAGCAAGGAACAGAATGGATAGCTATAAATCACTATCCTGCTAAGCTTTCGGTCCTTTCTGCAAACTTCTGCAGTTCTAGAGCAACTCTTCAGTCCTAGAAGCCCAAGGGAGAGGCTACACATGGGAGCTTCAGCATTTCTATATTCCAGCAAAGGTGATGGAATTAAATTTCATTTGTAAGCCCCAGATATAAAGACATTTCACATTTCAGTTAGCATTTGTTTTTTCCTAGAGTAAGCTACATAACTTGTCTAACAAAGTTACACATTCTCAATGAAGAGTCACTGCATGAAGAATAATACATAACCATTTAAAGAGAAATCTGCTTCTGGTAGTAAAGCAAGAGGAAGCAAATACAAGCTCTCTAACTTGCCCTCAACAAACCCTTCATTCTTTTGAACAGTTTTAAGTCAAAAACAGAAGAAAAAACCCAATAACAAAAATACCAAGCTTACCTTATTGCAATGCTTTTCCCCTTCAAACAACTTAACACCACTGGGTCAGCACACCACCTATTTCAAACAAATATTTGCAGATGACAATGTTTGATAATAATACACATTTAGGATCACTGAACTTAAATAGTAAGCAATAAGTGAACACAGAGCACAGATAAAGCATTGACAGTTCTAGCCAAAACTTCACAAGGAGAAACCACTATTCTTATAGTTGTGCTTCAGGAGAAGAATTTAAGTTGGTATACAAGAGCAAAACCTATGTGTAAAACAACAATGCTTAAAACTATCACATGCACATGAAAACACAGAGTTAACACAGAATTTAAAAATGCAAGAAGCCTTCAGACATACTCAAGTTCTCAAAGTGAGCTACAATAGGCAGCTCCTTTTAGAATTTATCTGCTCAAAGCCACAGCCTAAGAAAATATCATACACTCTACTAGGAAAATATTTATTGCTTTTATTTAATAACCATCACCCAACAGTTATTGTACAGTGCTTTATAGCATGTTGTGCACTTGCACAGAATGGCCAAATGTATCTACTAAAACAATGGTAGCCACTGGCAAATTACTAAACAGGAATTGGTATGTCAAAGGTATCTTAAGATATTTCTACAAGAAGGAGGAGAAGGGAGAGAGAACTACAGCAGATGGTCAATCTAGTAAGCTTCATTTAACATATTTCTCAACAATCATCAAATTTAGTCTTCTGCAAAAAGATTCCTTCACAAAACATACAGGAACTTGCATGATGATTTGACAACTGTTCCTGTTAAATTACTAGGCCTCCTACTTGAAACCTCTGGGTTTGACTGGGAACACTATGATGGACTTGTTAGCCTTGCCTTCAGTTATCATTTTCTAATATTCACAAGCACCTACCCTCTGTGTTCTCTTACAAGCACCACTATGTCTCTGAGCAAACAATCATAGAATCACAGGATGGTTTGGGTTGGAAGAGACCTCAAAGATTACTGAGTTTCCACCCCCCTGCCATGGGCAGGGACACCTCCCACTAGCCCAGGTTGCTCAAAGCCTCATCCAGCCTGGCCTTGAACCCCTCCAGGGATGGGGCATCCACAGCTTCTCTGGGCAACCTGGGCCACGGCCTCACCACCCACACAGGAAAAAAATTTCTTCATAATGTCTAGTCTCAATCTACCCTCCTTCAGCTTAAAACCGTTACCCCTCATCCCATCACTCCACTCCCTGATGAAGACTGCCTCCCCAGCTCTCCTGCAGGCCCATGTAGGAATATAAGACAAACTTATTTAAGAATTCACCTATGAAAATGCTATTAATTTACAAGTAATTATATATACTGCAAGTGCAATTAATTATAGTAAAATTGTATGTAGGGAATTGTTTAGGGTTCAGAGCTCAAAGTGTCCCTACATTGAAGGAATCTAGGCAAAAAAAAACAGAATAGAGGCAAAAAAATAGTCCAGAAAAAGCTGGTGTGAGCCAGAGAATTCTGCCAAGAACAAGGAATAATAATTTATGCAACCAAGTGCCCAAATGGTCACATCTGGTACATGGAGACATTCTCCAACACACTACAGCAGGATTATTCTCAGAGTTGGTGGGGGGTGTCTATTTATTTTAACTTGTGTTTTTGAATGGAGAATTTTACTATTTATTTATTTACTGAGAACAATTTCCAGAGAAGAAATAGCACAAAGCCTCACCCTGCCAGCAACAAAATTTTCCATATTCTCATTTTAGAGCTTGTGTAATCAGCCCTTTTGCTGTAGGCAGATTAAAACCAGGCCAATGGACAGTAAATGGCATACCATACACACAAAGGTTTATGATAACTCCTTCTGCATGAATGACTCCATGTAGGCCTGCACGCACTAGTCTCTTAAACTATAATTGTTTAATGTTTGAATTACCAGAAAATACAGGATGTTTTATGTTTCTGAAGTATATTAAGAGATTCAGTATATGTGTGCCCATCAAACACATCTTTAGAACTCTAGCTGAATTCAAGCTCAATCATTTATTAACAAATTTGACCCAGAATTCCCAGAAGGCCATCACAACAGAAAAACATGGCCTGTCCCGTCCCAATTAGTACCTTTGGAGCAGTGGATTTACTGTGTCCCAGTATTCCTGAAAGAGCAGGAACAAATTGGTAGGTAGAGAGAGGTAACTACAAAGTGCCTTGAATTGCCCTTCTTCAGAAACTGCAAAAGAAAAATAAAACACAAGAAACTGTTAGTGTTTCAGCGTTACTGAAAATTCACTCAAAACTAGAAATCTCCCGATCCTTCTTCCATTGAATAACATGCATCTTACAGCTTCAGCATAGCTCCTAGCTGGTACAATTGGATGTAACTCCACTGACTTAATCAGAGCTACAATAATTTGCATTTGCTGAGGATCTGCTTTAAGTTTCTGACATGTTATTAAGTAATTTAAGTCATGCATAAGTCACTGCAAAAACAGAACTTCTTGCTTAAATTCCATTTTACTGCATAATATATAACATGTTAGTGCAGCAGATTTCTGTACTTACCACATTTTAGCTTTTCGCTGTCCTTTTGGCCTGCGATTATATTAAATTTTGTTATGATCAAGTTGGTACTAACACATTACATAAAACTGGGCTAACTGAATAGTTTGCTGGGTGGTCATTTATTGGCTTTGCTACAGAAAATGGCATTGCTGATTCACCAGGAAGACTCTTCCCTGTAGAATCGAATTTCCAGACTAATGGTAAGGTCAACAGCATATCCCAAAGTGCAGAGATTTTGACTTGTATATCCTAATCAAATTCAAGTTTAGTTTACAGGTTATATAAATAAATTTAAATGTTCTGCTTTGTCTCAGTTGTTCACAGCAATTTTGGTCCTTCTTTCCAAATAGTTGATAATTCTGTTTCACTGCATTTTGACAGAAGACAAAATTTTTATTTTTGGGTTCAGCATCTGTAGTGCATGAGGCTCCTTTAGGAAAGAGAATTACCCTTAAACCACAGAATCTTTGTATCCATAAATACTTACTATCAGGGCATCATTGATAATTCACTTATTTGCACATACTCAGAAGTTACTCTTTTCCATGCAAAGAAGGCCGAGAACTCATTTTCTCATGCCCGCTCCTTCCTATACAAACTACTATTTCCTTTTCTTTCCAAGTCTTACTTAACTATTGTTAAGTTATTGTGAACATTTAAAAATTCCATTCCTCCAAGAAAACAGTAAGCAAAGTCAATATGTAGATACATTTTCTTTCTCATATTTACCTTGTAGTAGTTCCTCAGGTGGAGAAACTCCCAGCAAATAATGAAAAAATAAAGCAGCACAACGAAGGTAAGGCATGATGCCTTTTTTAACATGATCCCACACAAGCCAGCCTGGAATATCCTGACTAAAGCAACTGTAATACACAAATGAGAAACAGCTGCAGTAGTTCACAGTGCAAATCCTTCCAGCACTTTCACATTTTGGCTAGCATTAGTAGAAAGGCGACACTGATGTACCCCCAATTCTGTAAAACAGCCACCAGCACCTAACTTCCAACTTCCCCTTTGCCTAAGGAATGCGTACCGAGGTTATGCTGAACACTTACATTAAGGCTTCACATTATCTCAACTTATATTTTTCAGTATTATAAAAAATAAATAGCCAATACATAGTTGTCCATCTCTAGGTAACTGAAGATAACCTCATTTAAACTGGAAAAGTAACCTCAGAAAAGTTACTCCTATTATTTAAATACCAAATTTTAAATGTTTAGAAATTTAGACTTACAACTTTTAGACAAGTGGGTAACATTGTCAAACCTTGAGAAACATGTCTTTACAACTAGCCTTGGTTAGGATAAATAAAAGCAGAATTTGTAGAGAGTGCATCCATATTTTCTAGTTTACTTCACACACATGCTGAAGTACTCAAGAGTCTGTAGCTATAGCTATCAAAAAGTCAGCAAAGATGGGCACTAAAACAAAAAAGCAGCTGTGTTTAGCTTTACTCTTCTCTCCCTTTTACAGTAGAACCACTTCCTTCTTTCTTGCTCCTATCTATAATTGAGAAATCTAAAAAAAACCAATCAAGGCAAAGAAAAAATACCTACTATAGTTAGTGGTTGTTTTTCTCTCCAGAATGGATATAAGTATTTTATCATCCTTAGACTGAGAATTTACTGTTGTCCACAAAAAGTAGCTATTTTAACTGAACCTGTTCTTTTCACCAGTGTTCAGGAGTATACCTTGCGCTAACTCCCCATACAAAATGGATAATTTTTTTCCTGTTTTCTGTGTTGTTCAGGTCAACCCCCATGGATTGCCATCCTCCTAGGAAAATGCAGTGCTGTAACTGAACTGCTACTTACCCACTGGTGTACTGGCAAATCTCTTTACAGAAAGACTGAGCAGATCTTGCCTCCTCACTGTTGTCAGATGATCGCACAGAAGTGGATTCTGCACACAAAAAGATGGGTCCCACTGTAAATGCACTTCATTTGTGATATACTTCTCTTTTTTTTACATAAACTGAGCTCTTTCTTTAAAAAATTGTATTATAGTAGTATTTCCAATTTATTTTGCTTATTTCCTTTCTGTTTGCTGCTTTTAACCTAACCAATGTTCTCCTAAGACTGCATGCTATAAAGAATCAGGATTACTGCCTCATTGCTCATCCTCATGTTAAAACTGCTTCCCTCCCTTGAACTTTTGAAGTTATTGTCCTACATAGATTGAGCTACAGGCTTGGGTTTTTTTTCACTTCCGATCATGCTGAAGAAAAATGGAAGTAGTAGCTAGAAAGTCCATAGATTACTGACAGTTTTTAAAAGCAGTACAAAATACAGAGAAAAGGGAACATCATCTCTCCTATCAGTTTAGAGGATTCCATATTTTAGCTACAAGTGTTTGCTGGGTTGAAGGGTAAAGAAAACTTTATTTCCCAAATCTGTACTAACTGTCACAATACAGCTCAGAGTGCTGCTGCTGGGCAGAGCTTTGCTTCTCCTACAAGTGAGGAGGGGAAAGTTACCACTCTGGAATGACTGACTTGATCAAGCACTTGTGTACCAATAACTATTTTGTGTTCTTGGGCTAAGCACACAGAAGTGATATAATACAATGCTCTTAAAATTATGCAGTGCTATTTATTTTTTTACCAGAAAGCAGTTATTACTACCGGCACTAAGTGTCATTTATTATGAGGAAGTTTATACCTGGAAGACACTAATGGTGTCCATCTGTTATTTTTAAGAAATTGTATAAAAATGCCAGAATAATACAAACCAAATACACCTCTACCTGTTGCTGAAGAGATGACGATTTGTGTTATGTGTGCCAGTGTTGTCAGATGGAAGAGGTAGAGGTGGTTATAGGCTGAACTAATTGATGAAGGTTGCAAGTCTACAGCATCCTCCCAGTATAAAGATGGAAAGGATAACACAACTCCCACCTGCAGGGAAAGGGAAGGAGCAAATACTAAAGTAGCAGAAATTTGGCAATAGCTACATGGGCAATAAAATATATTTTCACTATACAGATATATTTCTGCCGTCAATTTAGATATTTTCATTTATCTTGTTAGCTTTAATTCACAAAGTGTAGCAGAAAGTAATTGGAAAATACTAACCATTTGTGCCCCTCTAGCACGTAAGAAACTCAGATATAGTTCCATTGTAATTGCCAGTTTAGAGATACACCAAGAAAGCTTGTCCAGTTCCTTGAAAGCTTAATTTCTGGTTTTTGACATAAGACAAAGCACATAGAAAAAAGTGCAAAGCCAGACCAAGCACTAGTTAGGAAGGCAGCTAGGGCAAACCAGGTTTTATTTTGGTGGGTTTGGTTTGTTGTTTGGTTGGGTTTTCTTGCCTTTTCTGTTGTGTGGACTTGTGGTTTTGTTATTTGGGTTTTTTTTTAAATATGTGTTTGTATTAACAACAGAAATAAGAGGCTAAGAAGAGTACAGAAGATAGTGAGAGTGAATGTGACAGAGCCAGAAGGCATGAGAGGCCCACTGAGACAAAGAGAAAGTGAGGGAAATGGTCTGAGTGGGTGCATTTCTCAGGTTATTTTGAAGGTTTGATAGCAATGGAAGTGGTAAAAAGATGACTAAGATTGCAAGCATGAAATTTAGTAAGAGTGAGACAGCAAAGACTCGAAAGCTAGAAGAGCAGAAGAACTAACAGAACTGAAAGTAAACACACATATAGCAGCCATATGTAACCTTTTGCTTGTATGCAGGGGTCACGTATAATCATTTGACTCATGCACATGAACAAATAATGCAGGACTATCTACAGGGTAAAGTACACAAAGATCCACGCTAATATGAAGAATAAAATGAACCTGCTTACCAAAATGTGGAACATATCTACTTCTAAGAGGGATGGAGTGTCCTCTGCTTTAAAGTTTGGTAGAAGAACTACAAAATAAAGATATCAATTATGAATTTGATATGTATTTTCTTCTTTTGGATTGAACTGCAATAAGAATCTGAATTTAGAACCTCTGTGATTTCTGTGTTTAATCAAAAAAAAGTCCAGGTCTTTGAACTAAGGAAGTATCTATTTAATTAACTGCTTACCACTTAATTGATTGTGCATCTGTTTAGCTATTTCCACATGCCCAATTGGTTATCCCCCAGACTAAAGTATCTTAAACTAGGCTGTAAGCAGCTGTTTGAAAGTACTAAAAAGATGAAGTCTCCCAAATAAGAGAGAAGAAAGCCTGCTCTGTTACTTAATCCACCTGTTTAGCACAGAATTTGAGTAATTTTGAACATTGCCAGAAACAGATTGTTACCCGTCTATAAATATTACAGATCCGAGTATCTCCAGGCCTAGGAAATCTGGGATAGAGGATTTTTTGAGAATTTCAGTGATACAGGGCTGGGTTAACAGAATTATTGATGACTTACAGTTCAAGCAATACTCCATGATTTAAGGCAACATTAGAGAAATTGATGTTAGCACTGTTGTCAGTAGTCTAGCCTTTGCTTCTATACTGTATTAATGTGTGTGCCATTTTACAATAGAAACTTCTGCAACACGAAAGGCAGAAAAGAAAAGGAATACAATACCTCCTAGAAGACGAATCAGATGTTTCTGAATCAGGACCTGTGGTGATGTTGTTCTCTGAGCAGCTGCAAACTGCACTAATGCTTTAAGGCCACTGTGCTAAAGCGCAAGAGAATCGTCAGACAGGAAAAAAGGACAGACAGAATAGTGAAATAAAGCTGCAAAAACATACCTACTTCTACAAACAGAAAACACATTGATGAATGAATTTAATACGAACTTCCACATATAAGTAGAAACATTTATTCTTCCAAAATGCTGTTCAGGTTATCAATTTAAACATTTTGAGAGCTATCCCTCAGATGAGAATGATCTTACAGTCTCAACAGTAAGTCTTCTATGTGTGTGTGTGTGCATTATACATAAACTTATTTCTTTAAAATGTATTGCATATCTTACTTGCCCATACCTGTCTATTTTGTAGAGATCCAAATAAAGCCTTGCCCTCCGTTTCCAAGAGGTTTTCTTAAAATTAAACACAGAAAAAAAAAATGTTGCTTTGTTCTACAGGAACTAACATAATATTTCTGTTAAAATACACGTAGTAAAAGATTTCTTCTATGTACTTCTCTTTAAAGACGAATTTCATTCTGATAAAAGAATTATCTTTTAGAAAAAAAATATCTATTTTGAATGTTTCCCAGTTCTTGCTGACTAGGGATTTAAAAGGAACACTGTTTCACATGAATGGTGATAAGACACTCTATGGATTTAGTTGTATTTTCAGTTACCCTTATACAATGCTCAAAAACATCAAGGTATGTTCACAGGGATGCCATACAGCCATCTTACCCTCAGATTTGCACTACTGCATTTGACTACAGTTTTACAAAAATATTTTGAAAACAAAATCCCCAAGCTGGAATACAATTCAGCTTTCCTCCCTGAGTGCATCACTTCTGAGAATACAACAAAGAGACAATATGCCAATAAAAATACAAAACCAAATTAACTCAGTTGAGTAAAAAGGTGTCAGTTGAAATGTTTTTGTGCTTTAGTCACTTCTCAGAGACAAATCAGTACACCTCAAGATCTTGGAATTTTTTTTGTTGTTTTCATTTGGGTTTTTGTTTGGTTGGGAGGTTTTTGGTTTTGTTTTTTAACCACCTCTAACAAAAAATGAAAGTGCTTTAACTTAGCACTTCCATACATCAGCTTAACATGCAACATGGGAGATGTTGAGGAAACATGAGAAAAGTCAGATTTGTATTTCTGTCTGGCTTCAGGCACTAAAAGCAATTTACATCCCTTGGGTCGATGCTGCTTTGAACCTCCCCTAGAGACTCCACTAAGACAGGTAGCTAAGGTTCCTTGTCTAGGCAGCTTGGCTACAAGCTTGTTACATGGTTTTAATAACACACCCGATGACTAGATTCAAAACCAGAGTACTGGAAGCTGTGTAGGCAGTTTTGCTTTGCAATTTCAAAGAAGCCTGCTCTATTTGTAAACAAAAATTAACCCAAAGAAGTGGTGTGGCCTAGGATAGGTCAGACTGTCACCCTGGCCCCTCTGGTTTTATAGTCTTGGCCTGGTAAGGCATCTGACTTTTCTGCTTCTGACATATGCCTTCGATATCACATATATGATAACAGTTACTGCATTTATACACTTGCTGGCAAACTCTTCCCTGACAGCCACCAAGGTCTTTTTTTAGATATAAAATTAAACTTTGTCCAGCATTAAGTGCATTACTGTTAATAGAGCTGGGTGGCTACCAGTCCCCTCCCAACCCATTTAAATTCTGATAAAATCCAACACTAAAAAGATACAATCAGCTTTCATGACTATTCCTGCTTTATCAGAATATTCCCAGTCCTCCTACAAACCTTCTGAACTCTTGATAATCTGATTGGGTCAAGTCCACTATACATTTAAGGGAGACTACAATTGTAGCTCAACAGCTTCATCAAGAAAAAATGGTGTACCTGGCACATCCTGTTCATGGAGATGTACAATTACATTCTCAATTCCCTCAGCATGCATTTCAGATTCATCTCCTACCTCCCTCCCTGCCTGGAAGCCACTACTACAGATTTATCTACAGCTTCACATTTATTACACAAACTTCTTTGTGTACATAATACAGAAATGAAATAAGACTGACTGCTAAACGCAACCATTTTTATGGTAATTATTTTGCCTTCAAAAAGAAATTAATGCCTGAAAATGTTTGGTGGGTTTTTTTCCTGACAGGTATTTGCTTAGCAATTTCAGAATATTAAAGTCCATATTTCTTCTACAAATTACATTAAATTCTTCAAGAATAGAGACAAAAAAGAAATAATGAGAGATGGAGTACTATTTCAGAGCTGTTAGATATTTAGCTGTGTAGGAGATGCCTCCAGGTCAATGGTCTTTGGCAGCCTGAAGATATTAATTGAACATAATTAATGTTGCCATTAGTAATGTGGAACATGATCACTCCCTGCTCTCTCAAGCTCAAAGTTGACATGCCATACCTTATTTTGTGAACCACCTTCTAACAAAAACATCCTATTATTCATACTGGATTATAAATTATCAGTCTATTATTATATAATTACATATATACGTTGATATATTATTACATCGTGTTGTTAACTATGTAGAACTATTATTATTTAGAAAAATCAGATTGTATAAAATTATACATAAAACAACCATAAGATTTTCAAGTCATGAGAAGGAATAAATCCAAATTATGCTCTACCAATACACTGGATGGTAAAAGCACACGTGCTCCAGGTCATCATAGGAATTCGGTAATCAGCTTCATTTGGAGCAACTTTTAGCCCGACTCTATAAATGGTGGTGGCAAAGAGAATAAGCATCTCCTTGATACTGCTTGAGTATTTGGCTCTGTAAAAGCAAGACAAGATAATTTCAGTCTGAATTATTAATAGTGCTTATTATTTACCAGTCAATCAATCAATCACTAGCAAAGTTGAAGTTATTTATGAAAGAATTCTCAAATACAAAACCCCTTTGTCTGTACAGAAGAGAAAATAATTACTAGTTTCCAGGAGTAAACAAGTACCTTGACATAACAGGCTCTACAAATGAAGACATTGAGAGCTGCCAGGCTGGAGTTCTATCTACTATATTATAATTTGCAGTCAAAAATACAAACATTTTAATCAAAATAAAATACAATGAAAAAAAAATCAAACGCGAGCAAGCAAGTGTAAGCGTTAGTGCTGGAGTGAAAAGATATCCCATCTGATAAGGCACGACAAACAGAAAGAAATAAATTTCAAATATGCTTTAAAACAATTTTTTTAACATTTAAGCTCCTTTCAACTGAGACTGGGTTAATGTAAATGCAGTAATAAGCAGCAAAGTGCCTAGGCAAAACCATACAGTTTTAATGGCTTGCGTTTTTTCAAAGTCATATATTCATAACTTACTAACAGAACTATACAACACTCATGTTAATTCTCCAAATCTCTACAGTCAGAACAATTGTACCACAAAGTCTGGGGTTTAGCCAGGCTTGTACTTAAACACCACACTGTTTAACTGCAAGCTACTGAATCTCTCCCACAGAGAGGAGTTAAAGATTTTGATTCAACTTTCTGGATGACATTTTTACAAATAGCAGATATGTATAAGCACTTTGCATAACTATGATGTCAGTCAGAAGTAGCAGAATGTTTGTAGCAGCAGTTTGCCCAACGGAATAGAAACAGGCATCACAGCCCTATTCCTTTGAGTAATCTGTATTATCTTATTACATCCAAACCCAAGTGAAATCTATCCCTGAAACACACATGTAGCAGGAAAATTAAGGCAGACAGACATTAAATAACTTGCCTAGAGGCACAGGAAGTGACCCAAATCACTGGAATTGTGAATCAGCAGATTCCAGACTTCTAGCTTTGTACCAAGAACATACGAACTACCGGACTGGATTTGACCAAGAAGTCCATCTAGCTCAGTATAGATCTGATATTCAGCAAATGCTTAAGCAAAGGTGTAAGCCCATAATCAGACCAAACAAGACATATGCCTTTGCTTCAATACAAATCCTGAAGTATACCTAGGTCATTTTAGGAAGAATTAACACAATGCAGAGAGCAATTCCAGGAACACTTACGAGGACTGAACTCCAAAACTAAGGATGGAATGGAATTCCAAAGCAGAGTTCCCCATGCCCTTGTTGGTGAAAGCTGGAAGATTTGGTTTCTCTCCTTCCAGAAAAAAAGAAATTAGATCCATATTAAAAACCAAAGATGTTGTTACAATTTTCACAGCAATCTAACAGAAGTAAGACTTATTTTTATTTTAAACTGGTTTGAAAACACTCCTCACCAGCCAGTCTTCTAACCCTCCTTCTTAAGTAACATTTCCTTCTATTCCCAGAAATATGAGGATTAAAACTAGTGCTTTTCTGGTGAGGAAAAAGAACTTTCCTGCCCTGTAAGACTGCAAGGAATATGCCGATTCTCTGTACCTTCAGTTTTCTAAACACTTGTACGAGTTTTTATTTTGGCCCTTTTAATTTTTCTCTTTTTTACTACATCACAGTCAATACAACAGTTTAATTAACTCTGAGTATTAGCTGGTGTCTATGATCTCCAAATGTACATCATTTTCTTCCACAAGGAAGATGAAAATAATTTAACTGAAACCAGAAAATTGGCAAGGGCACTGTGAAATCAAGATATCAGCTCAGAGAGGGCCATGACCTTATCCCCAGCTTTATCTGATACTGTCACGATTGATAGCAAAATGTATCCTTTATTTGAAGTTTTTTGTTGGTATTAGTTAAAACATGTACTGGCATATTAGATATCCCACAGAACACCTTCAAAATTAAGATAACAAACCTTTAGCATTTTTCACACTGTAGCCCGATATCCTGACTACGATAATGTCCAGCCACCTAGCCAGGGACAGAATTTGAGCTACTGCCTCTGCATCCTCACTGAGAACAGAAATAAAAAGCAGGTTTTACTTTAACGCTCGAAGAATCACCTTATCTTTAAAAACAGAGGACACATTTAGATCAAAACACATTAACTCAGTATTTGCCCAGTTTTGCTGGCTTTGTAAATTTTGAGCAAACAGCACAAAATGAAACGTTAGGCTAAATACTAGATCTAGATACTTGCTCATTGATGTAAGCTCCAAAAATAGCCAATCCAAAAATGCATTTAAAAAAAAAAAAAAAAAAAAAAAANAAAAAAAAAAAGAAAGAATTGACTGTCAAAAGTAGTGTATCTGGCTAAATAGTCAATAAGGAAATATGCAGTCTGAATAGTCAATAAGGAAATTGGGAAGGCTAGCCTAAGTTTTCCTTCCAAAAATCTGAAAAGTCAACCCACATCAAATAAATGTTTGGTTTTTTTTATTGTTGTTGTTTGGTTGGTTTTGGTTTTTTTTTTTGGGGGGGGGAGGGTAATTTAAAGACTATGCAATCTGGTAATTCACCTGTTTATTTTTTGAGCCTGCAATGGAACGATAGGAATCACAGTATTGCACAGCGATTTGCAAAGTGGACAAAGATACTCTCCATTCTCCAAGTCAAATATCTGTTCAACGTGCAGACGTTGTCGAAAGTTCAGCTGCATGGCTTCAAAGTACCTACAACATTGAAAAGGAAATTAATAGAAATTGGAATGGCTCAAATGTGACATGAAAATAAATCCTCACGTAACTGAAAGTGTTGTTATCTAGCAAGTACCTATTCAAGTGAACAAACAAGTCTTGTCCTTTGTTTTATAACTCTTTCATGTGCTTGAAAAGAAAATAAAACCTTTGAGCACATAGCTGAACTCATGCAAAAATGCATGGTATACCACCTGTGCAAAAATGACAGCAGTTTTTCCTTGCTTTTAAGATCCCTTTACATTTCATTAACATTTTAACAGAAAAGCCATCCTTGAATTTCCTACTCTTCTCTCACATCATCCAAAAGATGAAACATTGCATCTAGTATCTCTCATATGCAACTCGTTACAGTAAGTTTGAAAGAAGGATTGTACATATTTTTATTTAATTTTAGAAAAAACTACCAATGACATGAATGAGTAATCAGCTATTCAAGGCATGGCTGAGCCTCACGACTAAATGAACCTGCAGCCTTCTTTTAACAGGAAGCGAGGATAGCTCAAGTGTGATATTCTAAGTTATTTTAAACTCAAAAAGAAACTAAGAAATAACTATGATCTTTTTACAGGTTTCGTTATCATTTTGCCCTCTCAGTGGATGCAGGGAGGCTTGAGATTTCATTAATGTCTCAGTGGTATTATTAGGAACAAAAAGATCCAACATTCAAATCTTCTTGCCCAGATACAAGCTACTAAACTCAGTACTAATGTTCAGACTGGGTATGTAGGATCTTAAAGACAGACACTAAATTATCTAACTCTCACACTGAGGTAATAACTAGATTTTTTTTTTTTTGCTTTAAATCACATATCTTAAAGGAAAAAAACATCCCATTTATGTAATAAGAGAAATTGTGCACACGGGGACATCAGCAGAAGTTCCAATGATTACAGAATATTTAGGAAAATATTGTGTTACAAGTAACAGAACATACATGTATTTTCCCATATTCAAACAACTATGTTTTTGCAAGCAACTCTTCTTCTTCATACATGGCAACTACAAAGATATTCCATTCACCTGAGCAGAGAGTATTCTGCAGTGTTTTTAGGCTGCACAGATACTCTAGAAAGGTGCAGCAAGGCATCATTTGGAGGAATATTAGTAAGTTAGAATGTCTGTTATGTAATAAATAAAAGACTATACTCAAACCTTCTGTGCCATCCCGTATGAGAAGAGCTTGTTGTCCATTTTAATCCCATTTACCCATACAGCAAGTCATCATTTCTTAAAAAGAGCAAGGGAACCGAGCTCCAATGTTGCACTACTTAGATCTATATAGATGGATCTGCCAAGAGCAGATATATTATACTCAAGGAACATATTTCTGTACCATTTTAAGTGTGTGCACCTATTCTGCACTGATATGTTATTGTAAAAAAAAATACATATAGGGAAGTAAATGATAAGCACTAGAAGTTTAGTCAGATTTTTTTAAAGTGAAATGGCACAAGTACAAACAACAAACCTCAAGACATCATTTATATCATACAACAATACAAAGGAGCTTGCAATTGCATGACCCAACTCTCTCTATTTGTTGATAATACTTCAGTGGGATTATTTCTATTATTATTCCACAGCATTTACCTTCTTTAGACTTGCCAGACCTACATCGAGTCAAATGCAGAGAGTGTTAGCTTTGCTCTCTGTAACCCTACAAACGTAGCTGCAACCAGGGTGACTATATTCTGCAAGATAAGTAACTTGATCTTTTAATATTTCATGTTGCAGTCTAATCCAACACACTTGGTCTAAATTGTGGGCTCTCCCAAACAATAGAGATCTAGTAGAGTTTTTAAGCACTGTATCAATTCTTCCGTTCTACTTTTTAGTAAGAGAGTTTTTTCACCAATAGGAGAGGGGTGGGGAAGAAATATTGGTAGATTTAAGCATTCATATTCTATTCTAAATGCCAGATTCTCATCTAAAGACTCACTTGAACAGGTCAGCTTCATTCTCTAAGTACCTGGTGACAGGCTTTCAGAGTCAAAGTACTGCTGCTACAGAACAGTCATCCAGAAGATTCCTACTGGTTTTCACTGGCTTGCTAAAAATCAACCTACTAGATACAGCTTTTTTATTCTTGACCAATTTTACGCCATTAGTTTTATTTGCATAAATTATTACTCTTTAGAGATTCTTCTTTGGGTCATTGAAGCCACTAAAAACTTCTGATGATGATTTTCATCAGGTCAAAACTTCTCTTGTGCCTATTTCATTTTTAGATGAGTACAAATGATTTTGACTCCTTAATTAAATATCCACTTATTGTACTGTGTTTTCAGTGTGCACTTGGATGTTTTCGCAAACAGACTAATTAAAATAACATTTAAAAGCTGCAAAGACACATCCTTACTTCTGCCAGCAGGCTGCGTGCATCACATGGCCACAGCTTCCCGTGTGCGTCCCGCAAGGTAAGTCAGGGTGCATGAACAGAGGATCTACCGTATCTAGAAAGACACAGCAGAAAAATTACTGAAAGAACAATAACGTAACTTCCCATCAGTATGAACAGAAATGAACAACAGTATACACAGAACACAAGCCTTTGGATTTTATTCTCCTACAGTTCACACAGTCCCTTTAAAACCCCATTTGGCTACCTTTCCCAGAACAATACCCCAACAAAGTAATTGCAAAACAGAGTCCACTTAAACTGCTGAAGACTTTCCAGTAATTGTGAAGAAAAAGACGACAAAATCCAAAAGCAGTGGTAAATTGGTTAAAAAAAGAAAAGTTCTTCAGTACTAGAATAGCTCTGTGGTTGGATTTGCTATCCTTGAAGCTTTTAATGTGTTATTCTATTCTTTAAATGAAAGAAGATGAAAGTAGTAAGGACAAGAAAGATCAGGCATTTCTCCAACTAATCCTGTAGATTTTCAAACCACTGATATGAACAGCACTGCTGAATAAAAAAGTCTGTATTTCACTAATCTTGCATAATTCTTAACAGCAAAAACATTATGAGAATGTAATGGTGTTTTTGTGCTGCACAGGCACTCCAAGTGAGATCCCATTTTCCCCTTAAGATATCTTAAACAATACTGCAGTTCTCCAAACCTCATCTGGCAGGCTGCTCATGATTTTGAGCAATACCCCTGAATTTGACAAAATGAAAGAGAAAAGGTGAAAAAACTGAAGCTGCTCTATATCAAATGGAGACTGAAATAAGGAAGTAAACCTTGATATAACACGAATTCACCACTATCTGCACTTCTGCTGTGGGAACAAGCATTTTCCCACTTATTTGTATTTTCAAAGAAAAAAGCTCTTACAGGCCTACTTCTAACAGATGAGCTGCAGAGGACCATGCAGCAGAGAGTAAGTGTTATAAATAACATCCAGAAGGGGCTTCAGGAAAAGGAACTTAATTCCCTTCTTTTTTCAATTATTTCAACAGCCCAGCATGTCACTCCAGAAAGCCTGCAAGTGTATCTGACTACCAGAGCATATGATTTAATTTGCACTTAAGAACACCACAGAAGAGAGGGGGGAAAAAAAGGATGCAATTAGTACATGGCCTAGATAAAAATTCTATACAGCTGGTTCAAAATTGCCATTATCAGTAGTTCACTGTTAAAAAGAAAAATGGATCAAACAGGATTCTACAGGAGTCTGTCCTGGGCCTAGGACTATTCAGTATTTGCTAATGACCTAGAGGAGGAAACACAAAAAGTCTTAAGTGAAACAACTTGATAAAGGTTTGCAAGTATGATAGAGAACAGGGTAATAACCTGGAGAAAGGAAACAATGCTGAACTCCCGTTTGCTTTAGAATGTTATTTGATGACATTCAAGAGTAATTCTAAACTAAAGCAGGAACAATGAACTCCAGAAACACAGAATTTAAAGCTATTTGCTAGACAGTAGTGTCAGTAAAAAATAGGACACAGGGTTCATTTTGCTTTATGAGCTGATCACAAATCAACAATAATCCATTAAAAAACAGAAAAAACATTTGAAAATAAGTAGAAATTTAAACAAAGGCAACAAACTAGAAGACATCTTGAGTGCTTATAGACCTCCAATTTTATTATCTTTCAACACTGCATCTGTATTCCTTATAAATTAGTTGGCTTGAACAAGCAGCATTTGAAAAAAATGATTGACTCATCTTTGTAAGAAGATGTGGGCAGATACATAGAGAATGTACATTGATTAATAAATATTTAATGGCTATTTAAATTTTTACTTGTGTTAAAATAAACATAATTCAATTTACAGGGAAATAAATTGTAATTTTTAACTTTTAATCATTTAATATTATAGTGTGCTTGAATCCAACTAGTAGTTTTATGATGAGATGCATATACACCTTGGGGTGATTTCACCAAAACCACATTTGCCTAGGCTGTGTATCAAGTCAGAGAGAGACAAAAATTCTAGTAAACATGAGGATAAATTTCTCCTTACACAAGACCAGTTATCCTGGTCAAAAAATTAGGGTGGCTTAGAAAGTTCCTTTTTTGACAAATCCATTTTGGACATTTTTACTGCTTTATTGCCTGTCTTTATTTTTTATATAGTCTCATATATCAATAATAATTACTATCATCCAACATCCTTCCAGGCATCCAAGCTGGACAGAATACTCAAATTTTTAGTACTTTCTCATTTAACTCCTGGGTGTTTTAGTATCTTTTTTATATGAATAGTTGTTTGCCCTTCTTAGCCCTCTGAGATCTCAACTATCTTCTATGCATTTAAAAAAATAATTAAAGATTATACTGAAGATAATGGTTCTGATACTACTCTTTCAAGTACTATTGAAGTAATATTTCAATATTACTTGAATATTGCAGTATTACCTTGTCAATTATTGAAGTAATACTTCAATAGTTGAAGTAATTACTTCAATAATTGACAAGGTGAATATGCCGAAGTTATCTAGATATTGTTTCAACGTTTCTTATCCTATTCTGGACTGCATTTCTCTCTTGTTAAAAATAACAGCCATCAAGCATCTGATCTTGAGTCGTTATTAATTTTCTTTAAAAAGAGAGCAAAAAGTCAGTGGGTACTTCAGCTTTCCTTCTATTTATTTTCTTTCTTTGCCTTAAGTAACTGACCAAAATCTTTCTCATGTTTAATCAGCTGTTAATTACAAAAAAAAACCCAATCTGTTTGGTCTTTGCATTTCCTGCTACCAATATGCCGTTATGCAACTAACTCGTGTCTGTATTATTCTCTTGAATTAAGAGACTCTTATAACTCTTGTATCAAATTACCTAATATGAACCTTGCTTACACTTCCCTATTTTTTATGTTGCTATTTTTAGAATTTCCCTGACATTAAAAAAAAAATAATATCACAACCACAAAAAACCCACACTCTCCTGAGGCTGCCATATTGGCCTCTGATAATATTCACGTATTTCCTTCGTATTGAGAAAGTTTGCTCCTGTACTTGTATAAACAGGAATTGTTAACATTCTTGGATTTTTTTCCAGAGTGACCATTCCTACCAAATCTGAGTTTTATAAAAATCTTCTTGTGAGGTTAAAGCATTTTCTAATCTCCTCAGACAAATCAAAATCTTCATATACCCTTCATTTTTAAGTTTTAAAGCACGGATCTTAGAACAATTTTCACTTTCTTTTTATTAAGTAGGGTAAGCCATTTAGCTGAACACAGAGTTTAATTAGGTTCAAAGGGTATGAGCTTAGGTACAGAGCTGCTTATCGTCTAAAATAAGAAAAATCACATACCCCCTGAGAGTTCAAGAACTCTGCTCCTATTCTGAGTTAAGGCAGTTGATTTCTGGACACAGGCAGATAACACCATGGCATCACTTTCCAGCTTTACTTCCTGCTCCTCCTGACAAAGAATACAGGTCAGAACTTCCTTCTCAGCAACAGACGGACCTCGTTTGGGACCCAAAGCAATTCTGGAGTAATCAATTGCCGAAGACATGCTGTAAGAACATAAGTGACACAGATATAATCAGATGGCTTTTTCTACACAAACTTATTCTTCCAAGCATCTAAAAATGTCATTTACTGCTAAAATTTGTGGTTTTATACCAAAGTGCTTTAGAAAGCCAAATGATGACCAAATTATGAAGAAACACCTCAAACCTGAATAAAATGCAGTATCTTTTAAAAGTAGAAAGTGGAAGCTAGCTAACATAGAATAACACAATGAAACGGATTCAGACAGCAGAAAATTCAGGAAGCTGTATTCAAGGTAGATTGGATTAAATATATTTTAATGTCACAGATACATTAAAATTGTTTCCCATTCTTGAAGAAAACATACTGAAAAAGAATGCCTTGTGACACAGAAATGCTTTGTGACACAGAAAGCTTCCATATATTTTTTTAAATAATCCTTATTCCAGAGTTCAACAATGATTTATAGAACACGATTTACAAAGATAAAAGCTAAAGTGATCTGTACTTTTTTTTTCAGCAGGTATCTCTGATTAGTTTTGTGCAGCCCCAATTACACCAAAATTGTGAGTTTTATTAGGTATACTATATTGCTGAAGCATCTCTAGAACAGGAGCAATCCATGCCAAGAAAATTATAACCAATCTAAACCAAACATCGTCAGTATTAAATTAGATGTTTAAAACTAACAAACAGAAATACCAGTGACTTGAGCTATAATAAGCATATTTTATTCTTTGCAGCTTAACCTTAAGGCATACATTCTGGCTTTCAGATTCTTCCCAGATTAAATACTTGCATTTTCATATGAGGTAGACAGTCACCTCCAAAATAGTGCTGTCAACTCAGCTGCTTTCTAATGACATTTTTTTAAGCATTAAGCAATGTAAGTATCCACCATCTGAAGAAATAATTTCATTTTTTTATCATTTATCATATGCTGCTCTACAAGGCGAGTCCACTGTTCTCACATTAGGATACACATGCTAGTTTTCATACAATTCAGTAACAGAAGATAACTTAAAAGTAATAGAGACACAAGTTTGCTCACTGGGATGACACAAGTCTGTCCCTTGAACATACTGTAAAAGTCTTTATGTAGCATAATGAACTTACGTAGCAGGCAACGAACTCTTCTCACCACAACTGGGGATGTCTGGGTTTTCTTACCTTTCTTCCTCCATAATAGCATCTTCTTTCCCCTGTGCCTCCAGTGTGTTTTCATAAAGGAGCTTATGGGTTTCAATGAAATTCCTCTGCAGTGCAGACATCTGGGCCATTATTTTCTGACGGTGCAACCTAGCTGCTTCTGCCTTTCTCTTCCGCTCAGCCTTCTCTTTATCCTGAGTGCTCTGGGTCTTGCAATAAAAGAGAATCAAGAAATCACAGGCAACAAAGAACAAAAAAAATGAGAAGAATCTTTCCCCACTTACATGCATTCTAACCACTGATGCCAAATTCCTTAACTGACAACACTTTAATGATAAGAAAAAGTTAACTGCTCTCTGAAAAATGTAAAACTAAAACCTTAAATGTTGACTCGGTTCAGTAACCTCATCAGAAGAAAGATTTGAAGGGGTCCACAAAGCGCTTGTCTGTTCTTAAGAAATTTTAGAGAGATGAACATCACAAGCCTCATCCCCTGTTTTGTTATTGTCCCCATAAGCGAAACCCTACTGAGTATTCTATATCTCCCTTATAGAGATTTAAAAATATTTTATCTTGAACTATCTATGGACAACACAGCAAACAGATTCTTCCTAAATTTTTGTGGCAGCATTTTATACATCTGAGGATTGTATTTTCCCCTACTCTTCTTTATCATGGACTGGAAAACTATTCTTCTTCCAGTATTTCCTCAACTACCATGTTTTCAAAAGCTATAAACAAAGTACTTACATGCTTTGGAAATGTAAAATTCAAAAAACACAGGAAGACTTAATTAAAACATAGAGAAACTAATTCCTCTTATTCAGTTACTTAAGGCACAAATTCAACATTGTTTCCATTCATGATATCGTTATTTTTGAGGAAATGAAACAACAAATTGCCCCACAAGTAGTGGAACTACACGAGTCTCACTTCTTGCTGACTCTTATTTTGTTCCTTTACCTTACCACAGAATCACAGAATGTTAGGGATTGGAAGGGACCTCGAAAGATCATCTAGTCCAATCCCCCTGCCGGAGCAGGAACACCTAGATTAGATCGCACAGGAACGCATCCAGGCGGGCTTTGAATGTCTCCAGAGAAGGAGACTCCACAACCTCTCTGGGCAGCCTGTTCCAGTGCTCTGTCACCCTCACTGTAAAGAAGTTTTTTCTCATGTTCAAGTGGAACCTCCTA
>VZTO01027762.1:0-22119 GCA_013400615.1 Syrrhaptes paradoxus
TTTAATTTTTTTTTTTAAATTATGAACTGATTAATTGAATTGCATTATGACATGAGATTATTTCTTTTTAGGGATCATGTCGTACCTGAAAGTAACGATCATATGGAACATACTTTGTGCATCCCTGGTGATCCTTTCCCTGTCCTTGATTCAAGGGTCTTCTCAAGGTACTGTAACACACAAAGTTGAAGGGAGGGTGTCTAGGATATCTGACAAATTGTAGGAGTGCTTCAAATGCATCATCATAAAAATACTAAATTCTAGAACTTTATACTTACTCAGATGGGCATTAAGATTCAGTTTTATCATCACAGAATACTTTCATAAATACATTTGGGTACAGCATGGTCCTCTTTTTTGGAGCAATAACATATAAATACTCATATAATGCAAAATGCATATGAACGTACTTCTTTTTCTGTAGACATATTCTACAGATCCTGTTGCCCTCAAACTGACATATTTAGCCCAAGTCATTTGCAATATGATTAAGGAAGAATCTAAAATTACCATACCCACATATTTTAGCTAGAAATATTTAAATACAGTAGGCTCAGGGAAAGGAATATCTGTAGCATGCTAAGTGCTTTGCAATTAAACACACTGTTATTACCACCACCAAGGCCGAGTTTGGCAATTATTTGTCTATTACCACAAATTGTTATGTACTCTCAAAGCTCTGTAACTGATTTCTAACTAAAGTAGAACTGTTATGAAGAAACAGAACTTGCAGCCTGGCAAGTTCTGTGCTATTGCAGTTCTCAAGTAGCTATCAAGTTGTGATAAAATTGTGTATTACTGATAGAAAATAATTTATTACTGCTTGATACTAGAACACATAACATTTGGATATGTGAGCAGCTCATCAGGGCAGAGGAGATGTCAGATTTTACATTCAGGGCAGAGCAGTCTGACACTGCACCCTCTATAATTGATGGGAACTTCCCAATATTTTCCACAAAAATCAAGACTCCTTTCAACAGCACCTGGAACCATTCAGGCATTTTCTCTAGCAGGGACCTCATCACTTACAAGACACAAGCTTAAAACAAATAAATGAAAAGGTGTTACTTTTTGGACTTATCTATTATTCTCTTCCCATACGGGATGCAATATATACATATCCAGGAAGGAAGACTCTTAGCTTCTTTTTTCAACTCCCCTATTAAGAGCCCATTAACTCAAGTCCATCAACTTCCCCATTTATTCCCTAGCCCTATTTCATTATTTGGAAAGAAGTGGTAACAAACATGATACCTAACTGCTGAAAATCACAATATATATTCATAGGTTTAAATTCTTTGTTACCCCATGGTCTTCCTTCATACATACAGACACAGAGTGTGTGCTGTTAAAATTGTCTTCAGTGTTGTGTTGCGTTACATGTTTTTTTTTGTGTTATTTTCTTGTTCCTCAATGTTGCAGCTGATAATCTTAACTCTTGTTTTAGCTTGCTGATTGTTCAGCTTATTTGTTTGTATTTAGGATTGCTTCACTTGTGGTCCTGCATGTTTCATTTCCAGAAGAAGCGGTTAGCATGCTATGTCAGTAGAGATTTCACATAGGGAGGGGAGTTGCATGATCTGGCAGTAGAAGGTAACAAGCTCAGCAGCAGTTTGGGTCCGTGCAGTTTGAAAGCAGACTTCCTGACGTCTTGCTTGCCACCCGTAACCTGCACCATTTATTATTATCTAGCATTTTCCAACACTAAGGCAGTCTAGCAGTAAAGTCATTGTGGGACGAGCTTTTATTTATTCTGAGAGTGCTCACCTGTTTGCAAGCTAAACTGATTTTATTTTGTTATCATGTAGAACATTATAAACAGTAAAATGAGCCTGTTGAGTACGATGGTGCAGGTGCACATCTATAGCCATACACTGGGTGAATTAAGATGAAGAATAAGCTTACAAAACAATACAGTGCCTGGCTGATATGCTGCTTAAGATCTGGCATCCAAAGTAGCCCACACAGATTGAACTGGTGTTGCCAGCCCTCAAGGATTCATTAGTCCTCAGGAGAACCTGGATAAGTTAGCCTCTAACCTGCGCACGCTGCTGCCAGTCCTCAGGCTGGCTCAGAGCAAACCTCTGATCCACAAGCCTTTAGGAGGGGTTGCACCAGGCTCACACGCTCTGCTAAACTGAACGAAGAAATGGCATTCCGTAGAAAAAAGATAAATCTTACGGCTTTGCCGTTCAGCGTTTCCTGACGGACCATTTTGGTTTGGCAATGCTTACACCAGTGTTGTGTGATTTTAGATTTATCAAGCTGTACAGGGAGATGTGGGGAAGGGTACTCTAGAGAGCATGTCTGCCACTGTGATTTTAACTGTCAACACTACATGGAGTGCTGCCCTGACTTCAAGAAAGTCTGCACAGTGGGTAAGTTCCCAAACACAGCCAGTTCCTATCAGCGAGACTTCTCCTCCCGTTTGCTCCAACTCCCTACCACACCAGCATCTCTCCTCTGAATGCTTTTGTCTCTTTTAGTTTGCTGCGTCCTTGTTTTCCGCTCATACACCTATTGTTCTCCCCCTCAAAAACTTGGTGATAACCTCTTGAAAGCTGTTAAGAGAAAATTGTGTACCCTTGGGTCATCACTGAGAAAAGGATTTTGCTTTCAGAAGAGCAGAGCTAGGCAAGAGGGGGAAAACAGATTCCTTACCGCTTGTTTCTGCTCCTTAGTGCATTTGTACTGTATCTGTTTGTCTCATACAAAAAATTGGTAAAAGTAAATTAAGGTTTTTCCAGGAAAAAATCCTGGGATATTTCAACTCAAGTTTAAGAGATGTGGAGGCAGTAGGGTCTAATCCAAAGTCAGAGGGAGTCCTCCCATGGACAGGTATTGATTCTGGATCAGAACCACATCCAGAGTTTGACAGAAAAGATGATTGGATGAGTATTATTTTATGTGCTTTATTTATACACAAACCCATGTAGTGTAAATACATACAAGTATTTCAAACTGTTTTACTGAGAGTTAAAAAAATGTTTCCTTATGAATCACCAATGTCAGAAATACCAGTGGTTTAGATAACTGCAGTTTGTTACATTACACTGTAGTTCTACTGAGATTACAGGTGTAAGAGAAAACTTCTTGGATCCAGCAACGCAGGCTGAGTTGTCCAAAATCCAGATGCAGCACTCCCTAAAATGCTACTTCTGCTGTTCTGACGTGCACACTAGAAAGACTCACACTTCAGTCCTCCCCGTCCTGGTTTTGATTGTGAGGGGACATCAGGATTTTTCCTAACTGGAAGTACATCCTGAGGCATTTTAATTATGTAGTTTATTTATTTATTTATTGTGGGCCAGATTCTAAAGTTATTCTGGCATCTATGTAACATTTAATAAAATGTTTAAGGCTAGAGGAAGTCTTCCTTGTTCCACACTAATCACTGAATGAAGCACAGCAGACACCATCCGTAAAGGATGGAGGCAGTCTGGCTAAGGACCATTGCCTAGTTAGTGTGTGATCAATGCCGAATAAATTAGAGAAATGCCAGACATTGTTTATGAATAAAAATTGCCCTAACGTCATAAAATAACAATTCTCACCTTTGCATGTGCCATTAATCCACTAGCGATCAACAGCCTCTACGCTGGTCAAAAGGTATTCAGAACCTGCCTATACAGTTATCCTAATTTTGCTAGATTATTAATTGTAAAAAATTATTTTTTACGTGCCACAAAGACAATGATTTCAATAGAGAATTGCATACAGAAAAGGTACAGGACCAGAATAACAGATCAGATCGTAAATTCTGGAAATACTGAGTGACGCTTCAGTGTTGGCTCAGTTCTCTGAGATGCGAAGCATCCTCAAAAAATTTCCACTCCAGGTCCAACAAAATAGCTTCAGTTTAACAGTTAACTATCAAAGGTACTACTGAATGTTAATAAATATTAGATTGCAATCTAATGTAGATGTTTGGATCAAATTTTGTCCTTGATAAATACGGCAAGCATGTTTTGCTGAAGTCTGTCATAGCTGTGCACACACTTCCCAAAACAACTTAGTCATTACTTGATATGTAGTGATTGAAGTTATCAGAAGTTAACCAATAATGAGTTATTAAAAGTATGTGGTTATTATTCATGTCAAAACATAGCAGATAGCCCTTCAATACTAATAATTTAAGAAGTGTATTAAATAGACTGGGATAACATTTCAAAAATAGCCACTTTGGGTAACTTTGTTAACTCATTTACACAATTAAGTTGCAGTGTGTGCCCAGAGACACCAGGTACACTTGGTCGTGACCTCTTCAGGCAAATTTTTTTTCAGAAACACTGTGGCAGACACATCACTCCCGATGCAAAGTGGTACCCTGATGAACACCTTTTTGAAAACCCATCCCAGAACTCAAATACTCTTCTTGACATAACTGCTATTTGATTAGAGAGATGGAAGCCTTCTACGATGGGACCTAGCTAAAGTGAACTCTCAGGCCACATTTTATTCCAACATGAATTCTAAATGGTCTCACTATACTGCAATGGCAAAGTGCAGTTCTGGTTGTATGGCCTGATCCAAACCCCACAACTACACAAACAAGTTCTGGATCAGACCAGAAAACCACCTGCTTTTATGAGGCTGTTCTTTACATCAGCTTAAGCAAATGATTTCACTATAGCAAGGTCCCAGAGTTAAATGTGAGCTAGCCAAAAACACTAACTCTCTTGCTGTGCCTTATGCAGCACTCTCCTGCAGAGGACGTTGCTTTGAAGCCTTTGAAAGAGGAAGAGAGTGCGACTGTGACGTAGACTGTGAAAGATATGGCAAATGTTGCCCAGATTATGCACAACACTGTAAAGAGGGTAAGAAATTTCTTTATCACTGTATTTTTCCTAGCTGTAATAATTTCAACAGAGATGCTTTGTGCTATCATAAAACATTAACTGTGCAGGCTTTGTTGTTGTTGCTATTCACACTAGCTCTGAAGTGAACCTTTCCATAAAATTCATCCAGCCAATGTCATTTTTTGGCTAGTACATCCACAGCATGACAACCCAATAAACAGGAAGAGGCAGAGACTTCATAAATGTTTGCTAACATTTCTATACCACACATATTCTGCACCATTTACTGTTCTCTCACATCACCAGTAGTCAGCATCAGCACTTAGTGGCTGCTTACTCAAGCATGAACCCTTTGTGGATGCACACAGGTAGATATACTGGAAGCCATCACCAAGATACAAATTAGGAGAGGGAAGTTTTATTCTGTGTTAGTGTCTGTTCGCACGAGCCATACTCTTAATTTGCTATCAGAACCACCACCCAGAACAGTACATGTAAGGCCAGGCTTTGCACATGCATTTCCACTCATGCTACTTCAGTCACACCAGTAATAGAATTCAAGGACCGAAGCTGAGAGGAATGAATGACATATTGCAGTAAAAAGTCTAGTTCATGTACAAAAAAGTAGTAATGAAGGAAGGTCCAGCTCCCTTGAATTTTCCTGCAACACATCCAAAAGTGTAGGATACCTACACCCTGCATTGGGATAGAACTGCTGAACCTCCAGACCACCTGCTTTGTGTTACTGCAGTCACTGGCAGCATGCAGAGAGGGCTCCTAGATGCTCCCTGCCTCAAATACAAAATGGGAAGAGCAGCCCAACACAGAAATCCATCCTTGGGGGCAAGAGGGAGGAACTGTAGATCTGCCTGGTTAGAAGTGGTTCCACATTCACACCACAGCAAGAGGAATTTTAAGAAAATGCACATTCAACCTTTAGGCTGCAAATTCATTTCAGGGAAGGATTACTCTGACCCACTGTCACTTCACTCTGTTTTGTCCTTCACTGCAGAACCTGACGGATTTTTGTTAGTCGAGCACTAAGGATCTGGAGGGGCAGTTTCACCTTCATGTAGCTTTAATGACACTAGCAATTAAATTTCAGCCTAGAAAACACCAACAGAATATGTTTAATTTCATCATGCCCTTAAGCTTTCTGCTACTTATGAACCTAAAATCATTTCTCCGAATGCACTTTGCAAACATGGCTTGGCACCAGCTTGCTGCATTTGCAGACCAGACAACCTCCAAGGTGGCCAATTTTCAAAGCATGTGGTTTAACCAACAAGATGAGCATTACGGATTATCACTTGGTTTACTTTACCAACCACTCCCAGTCCTCAAGGGCTGATGTAGTGGCTTGGTTTTGCTACTCAGTTGCACAGTAATTTATAATGAAATAGACTCCATATTCAGCATTTTTTTTCACTCCATGTCTAGAAGATGGTAAGTGTCTTAGAAGTGTCTTGAGGTGACTTTTCTGCCTTTGAGGTTGCTTAACACCTTTCCCTTTCTGCAGGAACTTAACACACATGAACACTCAACAAAAAACATCAGTTTCACTCATTCTTCAGTTCAAATATAACAAAGTTAACCAACTGCTCATAACCTTAGAGAGTTTCTTCTGGTATTTTAGTTACTTAGCTTTGCTATTAATTTTTGACAAAAAAAAACAACAAAAAAAATCCTTGAAACCCAGCCTACCAGTGTACTCAGTATTTTAGTATTTTTGCTATGTGTAACTAAGAAACCTGTTAATCCTTTTGGAATAATGCCATAACTTAAGGCCATGCAGTGAACTTTCATTTTGCTGTTTCTGCATCTTCCAAACACTTTGTTCTGTACAGCACAGCTAAATTTACAATGTGGATCATCCCTGTCCTCCAGAAGCTCTATATCCCCAGAATACACACACAGAGTTAGGGACTAGGTAAACATTCCCCCCCCCCACTACTGACTCCACTGAAAGCTGGTTCAGCTCCCAAAGTGGTTTTATTCAACAATTACAATTTTTCTCTCTTTCTCAATAAAAGCTTCAGGATATAGTCCACCACCCAACTTTATTTGCTTTGAGTATTGGCTTGCTATAAAGTAAATCCTTTGATGCCATGATGCCACCCTTACACAAAAACACGACTCCTTTTGTGAAAGGCTGATGACACATACCTATGGCACTTACCAGCTCCTTTAGTTGGATCAAAAAGATCCTGCAGGTAACCTGAGCTCCATCATGCTTTTTCCACAGCTAACAAGATCTTTTCTTCTGGATATGTTAGTGGGAAGAAAGGGTCTCACTTCCAATTGCACAATTTGACCCAACAATGAATTAAAAAAAAAATCTTCTGGCTCTTACTGTTTCAAGTGAAATCCCATGTAGTCTTCAGTGTTGGAAAATCTGAACACAAACCTTCAGTTTCTCCTAAAGCTCAACCTACTAGGAGTGAGCTTATTACTTAAACCTTGCTTTGTTTCTTTGGTCCATGCCTACCTTGTAGCTTCTGTCTCTTTAAAGGAAACAATTGCTTTTAAGATGTCTCTCTGAAATGATCACTTACATGCAGAATTATCAGACGTCTGAAGAACTACAGTCTGACTACATCTTCAGGAGATTATCAAAGTAAACACTTGACGAATACGGTAGCCCTCAGAGATAAGCTATACTGAGTTAGCCCCAAGACATCTATAGTCAAAAAAATAAGCTGACAAAAAAAAATTAGACAAGTTTTCAGAATGCAGAGCTCCAGTCAGAATTCAACTTTTTCTCACCTCAAAATTCATGTTAGCAAAGAATGCCTCACCTCAAATTTCCAGGAAAACCATTTCTCCCATCTCTGATGAAACACTTAGGGATCCAAAGGGTGTTCTTCCTCTTTTTCCCCTGAATAAAGAATCCTATAGATAGGAAGAAACGTAGATTTATATGGAAGACTGTCACTGAAGTTTTGTAATCACTTTCTTCTTATACAGTAGACACCAAGCATCTATAATGCTCCCATTAACAGATTATTTTATTTCTTTCAGTACACACAAAAAAGCCACCACCTAAGACTCCTCCACCAAACAAACCAACATCCAAAAATGAGGAAGAGAAGCCAGAGGAAGTAACACAGCCCCATGAAGTTATGGAAGGTAGGAAAACATATCAATGAAACAGGATGGGTGTTACCTGAAGGAACATTAAAGGCCATTTTCCTGCTCTGGAAATAGAAAGTTGATGCGAGACATTACCAAACAGTTACCAGGCTTGGAACTGGTTGGTTTATAAACTAATGACCTCACCTAGACCTCAGGATACTGACTTTGGAGAGTTCACTTCACACAGATGTTGGAGTGTGGTGATGTCTCCTGTCTCTCTAGTGGATTTTCACACACATCTTTCAAAAATACGTTACATGCCATTGTCAGTTTTGGACCATGTCCGCAGCTGGAACAGGAAGGGTGTTGTATTTTGGGACAGCGATGAATCGCCAGGACTGAGACAGGGAAGTCTCCCAGTGGGTTTCTCTAGCTTTAATCAAGCGAGGCCTCATGCAGCTTCAGAAAACATGCATAATTTATTTTTTTCTGAAAGGAAAATGCGTTGCTTTCCTGTGTTGCTTCATATTCTGCTCCAGCATTTTAAGTGATAACTGGGGAGATTAGTTTGAACTTGAAACCTGAAGTAATAAGTAGGAATTGAGACTAGATGTCAATTTTAGACAATATTTTAATCCTTACTTTTTCAATTCTTATTTTAAATTTGAAGTTCTTATCTTTCTTTTGTGGCAATTTCCTAATAGAAAAATCAATATAGTGTGTTAAATTAAAAAAAATTTAGAAAAATCAAGTAACCATTAACAAGAGCCCACTTGGCTTAGGTTATTTCAGACACACTGGGTGGGAGGAAAACCTACTCTGTAATGCTCTGCCCATACTTCACTATTTCTACTATACATTACACAAGGATTATTTCTCACTCCTGCAGCCACAGAGGCACCAACCACCAAGGCTGACTCTCCCACGACCCCCGAGCCTGAAGACACCACCCCAGAGGCTACAGAAGCTCCAACAACGAAGGCTGACTCTCCCACCACCCCTAAACCTGAAGATACCACCCCAGAGGCAGATACGACCAAGGCTGACTCTCCCACGACCCCCGAGCCTGAAGACACCACCCCAGAGGCTACAGAAGCTCCAACAACGAAGGCTGACTCTCCCACCACCCCTAAACCTGAAGATACCACCCCAGAGGCAGATACGACCAAGGCTGACTCTCCCACGACCCCCGAGCCTGAAGACACCACCCCAGAGGCTACAGAAGCTCCAACAACGAAGGCTGACTCTCCCACCACCCCTAAACCTGAAGATACCACCCCAGAGGCAGATACGACCAAGGCTGACTCTCCCACGACCCCCGAGCCTGAAGACACCACCCCAGAGGCTACAGAAGCTCCAACAACGAAGGCTGACTCTCCCACCACCCCTAAACCTGAAGATACCACCCCAGAGGCAGATACGACCAAGGCTGACTCTCCCACCACCCCCGAGCCTGAAGAGACAACCCCTGTAGCCACAGAGGCACCAATGACTGAGGCAGACTATCCCACCACCACTAAAACTGAAGATATGACCCCTGAGACCACAGAGGAACCAGTGACCGAAGTGGACTTTCTCACCACTCTGAAAGCAGAAGAGCCAACTGCTGAAGTATCAGAAGTACCAGTGACCGAGGCTGACTATCCCACCACTGTTAAGGTTGAAGATATGACCCCTGAAGCCACAGAGGAACCAATGACGGAGACAGACTCACCCACCAACCCCCCAGAAGATGAAGAGAAAACTGCTGCGCCCACAGAGGCACTAATAAACACGGCAGAATCTCCCACTACCCCCAAACCTGAAGACACCACCCCAGAGGCTACAGAAGCTCCAACAACGAAGGCTGACTCTCCCACCACCCCTAAACCTGAAGATACCACCCCAGAGGCAGATACGACCAAGGCTGACTCTCCCACGACCCCCGAGCCTGAAGACACCACCCCAGAGGCTACAGAAGCTCCAACAACGAAGGCTGACTCTCCCACCACCCCTAAACCTGAAGATACCACCCCAGAGGCAGATACGACCAAGGCTGACTCTCCCACGACCCCCGAGCCTGAAGACACCACCCCAGAGGCTACAGAAGCTCCAACAACGAAGGCTGACTCTCCCACCACCCCTAAACCTGAAGATACCACCCCAGAGGCAGATACGACCAAGGCTGACTCTCCCACGACCCCCGAGCCTGAAGACACCACCCCAGAGGCTACAGAAGCTCCAACAACGAAGGCTGACTCTCCCACCACCCCTAAACCTGAAGATACCACCCCAGAGGCAGATACGACCAAGGCTGACTCTCCCACGACCCCCGAGCCTGAAGACACCACCCCAGAGGCTACAGAAGCTCCAACAACGAAGGCTGACTCTCCCACCACCCCTAAACCTGAAGATACCACCCCAGAGGCAGATACGACCAAGGCTGACTCTCCCACGACCCCCGAGCCTGAAGACACCACCCCAGAGGCTACAGAAGCTCCAACAACGAAGGCTGACTCTCCCACCACCCCTAAACCTGAAGATACCACCCCAGAGGCAGATACGACCAAGGCTGACTCTCCCACGACCCCCGAGCCTGAAGACACCACCCCAGAGGCTACAGAAGCTCCAACAACGAAGGCTGACTCTCCCACCACCCCTAAACCTGAAGATACCACCCCAGAGGCAGATACGACCAAGGCTGACTCTCCCACGACCCCCGAGCCTGAAGACACCACCCCAGAGGCTACAGAAGCTCCAACAACGAAGGCTGACTCTCCCACCACCCCTAAACCTGAAGATACCACCCCAGAGGCAGATACGACCAAGGCTGACTCTCCCACGACCCCCGAGCCTGAAGACACCACCCCAGAGGCTACAGAAGCTCCAACAACGAAGGCTGACTCTCCCACCACCCCTAAACCTGAAGATACCACCCCAGAGGCAGATACGACCAAGGCTGACTCTCCCACGACCCCCGAGCCTGAAGACACCACCCCAGAGGCTACAGAAGCTCCAACAACGAAGGCTGACTCTCCCACCACCCCTAAACCTGAAGATACCACCCCAGAGGCAGATACGACCAAGGCTGACTCTCCCACCACTCCCAAACCTGAAGACACCACCCCAGAGGACAGAGAGGCACCAATGACCGAAGAAGACTCTCCCACCACCCCAGACGCTGAAGAGACAACCCCTGAAATCACAGAGAATAAAATTACAACTCCTGCACCCAAAGCTGCAACCAGCACAATTGCAGGAGACACGACTTCAGCAGCACAGAGGACAGTGGTTACTGCAGGCAGGGCTACTGAAACTGCAACAATAACTGACAAAAAAGACAAAACAACAGCTAAAACTCTTACTACTCCTACAACCAAAGAGCCAACAACTAAAACAGAAACAACCACATTGAACAAAGAGGTAACAACACCCAAGAAAGAGAAAACTACTGTGCTTAAAGACATTTTCACAACAAGCAGGAAAGACACAAGTACTGTAAGTACAGCAACAACAGCTAAACCAGATGACTCTCCTAAAGATAAGGACGATATTCCAAATACAACGCCTACAGCCAAGCAAGCTGTCACTACAGCAGCTGCATCAGAAGCAACTACTGCGGACAAAGAGTCTGCCACAACAACTGCAGAAAAAGAAGCAAGCCCAGCTAAACAAGACAAGAACCCCATACCAGAAGAGACTGCAACAGCTAAAAAAGAAGAAAGCCCTGTGGGAACAACGACTGTAACAACAGCAGCCGCAGCAGCTACCACTCCCATGCCCAAGCCCACTGTGTTAGCAACTACCAAAACAGATTCAACTCCTAAACCCAGACAGATTGTGACAACAACTAAGAGAGACCCAACTACAGAAACTAAGCAGACTGCAACAGCTGCAGTTAAAGAGAGTTTAAGTACTACCTGTGTTGTTGTAGAGACAACAGCAGCTGGTGAAAAAGAGGTAACGACTATCAAAGAAACTAGTGTCACACCTGAAAAAGAAATGGAAGATACCACTGAAAAGGCCCCTAGTATTGACACAGGAGAAGAAACTACAGTTACCAAAGAGACCGCTTCAAGAGAGAAAAAAGACACAATAGAAGAAATGTTTATTGTTTCTAAAGGGACATCAAAGCCAACGATACATTTCCAGGAGGTTACTGAGACGAGAGATGAGCCTCATCCATCTGACTCTGAAACTCTGCCAGTACAAGAAGAGCCTGAGATAAACAAGCCTTTAATACAAACCGCAGACTTGCCAATCTTAACTGGAGAAACACAAGGTAATTGCATTCCAATAGGTACAAAAGCACCAGTAACTCCACCAGAGAGCACAACAAAACACGTGAGTACAGGAGATGTAAGGCCTTTCTGCCTGGTGCCAGAAGAATGTGGCACTCCTATTCCAATGGTCAACCACGACCACAGTGCTGCAGCTGCCAGCATCCCGAATACTGGTACCTCAGTGCTCAACTGTGTCGTTACAGAAATTCTCCGTATAGTTTAGAGTGTGATCGTGTATCAGTAATTGGCCCTGCTGAAAAATGTTTGCTGTAAGTACTGTAGAAGATGCAAACAGAAAAAAGTCAAGGTAAAGGCAGGCAAATCTCTAAGTCCCATTAAACATTGCTGGGGAGTCGGGCTGAACGTCCACCCTTGCTCATGGTACCTAACCTGGCATTTTGTAGTTGCATACAAAAATGCCACGTAAGACAAGGAATCTTTTCCTTGTATTCTCTCTCCTCTGTGCTTTTTGCCACAACATTTTTCATGTCCTAAGAGTTTATTTTAATCAGATATAGCCCCTAAGTTCCTGAGTAACTTTTCAGTCGTATATTGGCATTTATTTTGGGAAAAGTTTTTTAGATAGAAATACTTGGATTTTTATCCAAAACAGATGAATCCTTCCTTTATATTCAACTGAAAGTAAATATAAATGCTTTTTAAAGAAATGAGGAGAGGAACTCACTAGAGCAGTTAGAGAAACATCAAGTAAACATCCCGGAACGTGAAGAAATTAAATGAGGAATTTTGCATACGATACCTTTATAGGTCATTTATCTATAGGTCAAAACACAAGGGCCAAACTTCCCACCAATCTCTCTCAGACCAGTAACTAAACCCATTGCCCGATGGGCACCAGCCATCCCCTTGCACAGCCCCGTGCTACGGGGGGCGAGGGGGTACCGCCATTGCTGTTAAACCTTAAACAACCCCACACCGCTGTGTTCCGCAGCCACGAAGGACGAGAAGGACCTGTGCAGCGGGAAGCCGGCGGACGGCATGGTGGCCCTGCCCAACGGCACCCTGGCCGTCTTCCGAGGTACGCCGGCCCCAGCCCTCTCCTCCTCTTCACCCGCCCCGGCCCAGCCCCTGCCCCCGGCCGCCTCAGTGCTCCCAGCCCCTTGCGAAACGACGGCCAAGCCCCGCGCCCACCCTCCCCCTCCTTCCCGCCCGGCGCGGCCTCACCTCAGGGGTTCCGCGGGGGCAGAAGCCGCCTCAGCCCCTCAGCCACCTCCCGAGAGCCGAGGCGGGAAGGGATTCCCCCTCCCAGCGCCTTTCCCCCCGCCTCTCAGGTCACTACTACTGGCTGCTGAACGGCCGCAGCCCGCCGACCACCAGCCCCCGGCGGATCCGCGAGGGCTGGGGCATCCCGTCCCCCATCGATGCCGTGTTCACCAGGTGCAACTGCGACGGCAAGACCTTCTTCATCAAGGTGGGAGCCCGCCCTGGGGGGCAGCGGGGAGCGGGGCAAGGCAGAGGGAGTTGTTCTGAGCGGCAGCCCTGCAGAAGGTGCTCTGGGGCTGCGTCGCTCGTTTTATCGAGCAAATGGAGTTTTCAAAGGGGGGGTGGGATTGAGGCTGTGGGTGAGGTGAAGGGTCTCTGAGCTGGCCCCCCCTTGCCGCCCCTGAAACAGCGCTGCTCAGGAGAAACGCAGGTCAGTGGGCTCTGCCCCTCTACTTGGCTTGGAGACAAAGCACTGACACAGCAGCTGGTAATTAAGTAATAATTACAGCCGAGCCACACGGCATAAACAATCCACTCTTTAAAACATGGCTGTTTTATCATGACATGCACTTGCCCAAACGTGGCCTACATTTGTTCCCAACACTCTTCCCTTCCCGAAAGATGACAGTGAAATGCACACACCTGTCAAAGACCGTGTACAGTTATTTCCCCATTAATCATCCAGGCTGGGAGCTCAAGCAGCTTGTTCTATCTGTGAAAAGGTAACGCTGTAGAAAGCAGACTGCTTTCCTCTGCAACTGCTCTGAACAGCTCCATTCCAACACCTTTATTCCTACTCACAGGAAGCGTTAGAAGACAGCAAAAGGTATTAAGTTGTATTTTTTTTCCCATTTTTAATAGAGTAGTTCCAGCCAGCTTTACTAGGTAGTTATCAAAATGTCAGTGTTATGATTATTTTTCATGTCTGTGTTTTGAAGCTCAGTGACCATGAATGATTTCATCTAAAGCTCATTTTTTTCCTGAAATCATTAGGGTCCCCTATACTGGCGATTCACTAACGGAGTTATGGATAAAGGCTATCCCAAACCTCTTGCCAACGGCTTTGCAGGGCTCAGTGGGAAAATAGTAGCAACCCTCCCTGTGGCAAGATACAACAACAGACCAGAATCTGTTTATTTTATCAAAAGAGGTACGTCTCGCGTTTCAGAACTTCCCCGATGATCAAAAAGTGCTTGAATTACCTTAGTCAGGAATAAAACACTGTTCCTCTTGACCGAAATACATATTTCTTTCAAAAACAGAAGCATTCTATGATTTTATAAGCAATGTTAGTGTGGGAGGTGGTCAAAAAATAGCTTCAAGCTTGAAAAGTTTATATTGGCACTTACCACTGTTTAAGTGCATTTTGAAATAGACAGGACTGTAAGGGACAGAATCCAGCATCATAGCAGACAAACAGTTAAGTTTTACCTGGTGGTTGAACGATTTTAGTCTCAAGTTAATTAGTTCATAACTATGTATGGAAATCTCCCTCACTTCTTTCTTTAACTATTTCTTGTTTTTTATTTTACGTTAATGTAATTTCCTTATGTTACATTAATGATGCACTGCCAATATAAGAATTGTTATCCGAATTTAAAAAGCAGAGGTTAATGAAATGCAAATCATTTTGTGAACTCTAGTTCTCCTCTGATTATGGTCTTACCCTCTTTCCTTGATAAATAGGAATGATGGCAGCAAAAGCAGTTCCCCCTGGAACTGTACTTACCATGGTACTGTAACGAGCCTGCAGGAGGTATCACTACATTTAGAAGCACATGGTGGATTTAGAGAGCAAGGCTTTCATCTCAAAATATAGGAATGGATATAAAAAGATGAAGGCTGCTACAACTGTAGATGTATTAAAATGATGCTATTGATTTTGTGTATGTAATACAGACATCAATAATATTTTCTTCTCTGATCTAGCTAGTGGTTTGGTGGTTGTTTTGTTTTTTTATTTGTGGTTTTTTTGTTTGTTTTGGTTTTTAACCAAATGTCTCTTCTAGATGGCAACATGCAACAGTATGTGTACAGACAAGAACCAGCCAAGAAGTGTCAAAGACGACCCCAGGTTACCATAAGATACCCAGCTTACGTCCCGAGACTTGTAATAAGGAGACGCTTTCAACGTGCAATACAGATGCCCACCGTTATTCGGACTGTCAGAATCAACCCATATCCAGCTGGTGACTTATGTTTATTAAGTTTCTTTTATACAACTGTTTTAACCTTAGTAGTTTCTGAAACACAACATTCTGTTCCATTTTTTAAAATATAGTACTTTTAATTTTTTTTTAATCCAATAGCTCTCATTTGCTGTAGATTACACAAGCAAATGATAGCTTACAGCAAACACACTGCAACACCTCCTAACTTAAGTTTTCTTTTGCTTGCAGGAGTTTTGCGTAAGGAAATCAAAATGACTACCTACTGGAGAGGGCTCCCAAAAGTAATTCACTCAACTATAGCACTACCCAACTACAATAAGCCAGATGGCTACGATTATTATGCCTTCTCCTACAGTAAGTTAAAGCTAATGCAAGTTACTAGATATCTCAAAAGACTAAGGGATGGGGAAGAAAGAAGCCCACATATCTCTGAGCTTTCCAAAGTGTGAGGTTACTGCTTGTGATTCCACAAGACTAATTTTAAGCACTACTAAAAAGTCCTGAGAAATAAAATTTTGCCTGCAACTGAGAGATGTTTCTATTAAAAAAACCAATAGTTACAGGACAACTAGCAGCAACAAGGTACAATGATTCAAACTAGCCAGTTGTGGAATGCTGTAAGAGTTCAGGTTTATGAAGTGACAAAAAACCTGACACTCAGATGCAGAATGACATTAATGATAGATTGAAGTCCTTGGACCACTACCCATCAATAGTTTCTTCACTGACTTCCATGGAACTACGTTTTTGACAAAATAAAACAGAAAAGGGAGGAACGTGAACATTTTGCTTCACAAGAAAGAACTGTTTATGATTCCTGATTAGGTAGATCCTTTCCCTCTACCCAGGATAATGTAAAGGGACTCCTCAGAATTTTCTGGATTATTCAGGAAAAAAAGCTCTAAGAACTGGCCATATCCAAATACAGGATACTAAAGTAAGTCTCTGCCAGCGTGATCTAATTTCTAACCTCAATGCAGGCAAATTCACACTTGGAGACCACAGAGTTCCCACAGTGCAGGATTGTTTTGTTTCTAGTTTGTTTGATTTCAAAATTCTCAAGACTATTTCTGTGTTCTAACAATGTAAGAGTATTCTTCCCTACTCCCTGTTCCTGGGACAGATTTAGTTATTAGCAATACTGTAGAACACAGATAAACACAAAGAAGGACATATAAAAAATAAAGTCGAGGACAAAAATTCATTGTTATAGCCTCTCACCTCCACATAAATGAAATGAAAAATCTGTTATTCATGCCTAAATGAATTTAAAAGGAAGGCTTTAACTTCAAGATTCTTTCCATGTGCTAAATGTAGTTTCTGGAATTTAATTCCGACACATCTTCATTTCAGATCGGTACTACAGTTTGGATGTTGGCAAAAGAATAGCAAGACCTGTTACTGCTCTCACAGGAAAGACTGTAACCAAAGATTGGTACAACTGTCCTAGCAAGTGATGCACAACAGTGGATTTTAAAAGAAGACACCATTTGAATGTTGACATTTTGTCTAATTTTACTAATAAAGACATTGAAATGTGTGCACACAGATCTAAGTATAAAATGCTGCTTTAAGCTCTGGCTTCATTATGCTGAAGCAACCACAGGCAAACTGGCACATTTGTATACACAGCTGTCAGTACTTTACAGTTCATTTAACTAATATTTCCTCTGTTCAGGCCTCCTCTGCCTCCCATTGCATGAGTTACACCTGTGTTGGGAAAGAAACAAATGTATTAATACAAATCCTCTTAACCCTTTTAATCAGCCATTGGTACATGTCATACTTTGTAAGAAGTTGCTACTACAGTGGAACACTTCCTTTCCGGTAAAATTCCTCCCCTAGAGCCTGGCAATATGGATACATTATACTTCTGTCATTTAAAAAAAAAGATGTTGTTGCCTTGTGATCCTATCTGAGGCCCTGTGCTAAAAGAACAAGTAGAGCATTCTTACCATATTTGAAATCAGTTAGTTCACCTCTTTTCTTATTAAAGAAATGGTGATCAGCTAGAAAGAAAATCCATCTGAGATCCACCTCCTCACTTTTTTTTTTTAAATTCAATACTAGTAACAAGTCTTCTACAGTAATGCCAAACTGAATACAATTCATCTAAGGATTTTTCTTAATACATTAGTTGCAAACAGTAATTTATTGTAATGGTTTAACTCTCTATTGCATTACATAAATCTCTAATGCTTCCATAAAGGTTTTGTCTTGTTTTTTTAAATCAGTGTAAGACATAATGAGATAATAACTGGAATACCTAGCGATAAGTTTAGAATTTTTCTTTTTAACATTAAAAACATTGTTTTTTTTTTAAAATCTTCTTTTTAAAATTTGCAAAGTTTAATATCTACCGCCATTTACTTTCTCTCCACTGATAAGAGCCAAGTGCCACATACAAAGAAAGTTTGCCTATCCCAAAAACACTCAGACTAATGTACTAATACAAAACTACAGAGCTCTTAGGGTAACATACTGAAAGCTAGGGCAGGGATGCTGCATTGTTTAATGTCTTACAAGCAAACACAAGAGTATAAAGTAGTACTTCATTTATGGTCTCCACAGGAAGAATGTACTAAAAACTTGTTTTAAAGAAAGAGAGTCTGAATTTGAGCAACCATGAACACTTACCCCTCTGTCTGTTGAACTGACGACCACGAACCCCAGTTCTTAGTGTCGGTGGCTGAAGTCTGACACGTCGAAATGGCTTGGGCTGATTACTGCTTGTGTCTGTGAAGAAGTGGAAATACAGGAAAGAATGTTTGTGTCTAGTACAGTTTCTCACTGTTAATGTTTACATGATTTGATACGCATTATGCTCTTGAATTTAAAACTACAAAAGTGCAGCCTTATTTCATTGGCATAATCTGATATAAATAAAAGCCTCAAAACAAGTAAGTTTGAGATTTATTTCATCACCCATGCTAGATGGTAAATTGCTAACTGAACAGTGATTTACTTACTGTTCTTTGACAATTTAACTGAATTAAAAAATATTTTTAAATCAGGCATGAAACATAACAGTGGATAGACTCAAAGTATCAATAACTTTCACTCCTTTAAGCACTATTCTTACTATGGCCTACTCTAGTTACCACAGTCCAAGTAAAAATTGTTCGTTATTAAGACTAAAGGCATCAAAATGCGATCTTGCTCTAGGAGTTCTGTTTTAATTTGTGTATCTCAGATATCAGCAGTGCATGATGCTGGTCCAAAAAGTTGCCACGCTTAATGAAATTGTATGAACCAGCTGTTTCCAGCAATTAACCCGTACCTGCAGATGAACTAGAAGGAGGATCTTGACTAGTCGAAGGAAGATCTGACTCATCAGATGCTTGAACAGATTCTTCTTCTTGCTGGCTATCAATTTCTAGTCCTGCTTCTGAAGTAATTCTAAAAGAGGAGGGGGAGGAGAACATGTAAGTATTCACATAGTTTCAGAAAGCTCAGGAAAAAAGCATCATCTTGAAGCAGAAAGATTCCTATGCAAATGTTTTTCCCCAGAAATTTTCTCAGGTTTTATTCTGTTGTTGTGTCCTCCCTGCCCCCAGTCATGAAACATTTATTTGGCTTTTACAAAAATAACAATGTACTTTCCTTGATCTGCAGCCCAACACCAGATGCATATCCAACATATTAATTCTCTTTCAGAGAAGGTCAGAGAAGCTATTTAATAACAATAACTAAAAAACCTAACGTGATGGTGCTGTGTAAGTTTAGGCAGGGGAAGAATGAAGTGGAGGGACCACCACTGACTAGGTATGCCTAAAGATCACTCAGTGGTGCAGTACCTAAAGCACTTGGACTCTGTCTTCAAGAGACAAAAACCAAAAGCATTATAGGGCTGGAAAAAGAGATTAACCACTCAATTTAGTTTAAACGCAGCTCACTTTTTGGTATACATTTTATTTACCTTGATTAGTAAATAAAAACCGTTAGCAGATGATAACTAAAATTCATAAATTGTGGGAAATATCTGTTCTCTACTAGCAACAGATTGACTCGCTCTCCTATCAAGCTAAAAGCCTGTTCCAAACTACAGATTGTTCTGTGAACCATTTAGTTCCTTTGTGGATATACCACAAAAATTGCACTTGCAAAGTGGAAGACAAAAATAATTCCTCTATCAAATTCTTAAGAACTCTTATTGCTCTCCCTTGTGCTACCATCATCTGTACTTGCACTTCCTTAACTAAATGACTTCATTATATATGCTTGCTTTTTAATGAGGAGTGATTTTCTCTGTTAACAAACAGCACTGCTTCAGCCTTTATTCTGCAAACCAAAGTCCTTCAAACTGGGGTGTTTACCGTCATTATTTGACTGCTACAGTGCTCTTTGCATTCTGAAAAAATACAGAAATTTTTTTTTTGGGTGACTTTTATGTTAGTCACGTTAAATCAGAATTTTTTATTTATATTTTTTTTAAGACAAAAAGGTCAGATTGTACTACTTCATGAAATTACTAAATCCTGGTTGAGCTGTCCTTCCTATCAAAATGTGTTAAATTGAAATTTAATGAATCACAGGCACACTTGGATGAAATCAAATCATTAAAACTAACATGACATCAAGTGTGAGTGAACCAAACAAGTCACAGCTTACCCTTCAGATTCTGCCTCTGCAAAAACTTCATCCCCGTCATCACCTGCTCCAGCCTCTGTAGTGGTGGACAGATTGCCAGTGGATGTTGTAACCATTGGAACAGACTGCGAAGCATGCTCTGAAGCGTCAGCTGATGCACTTTCAGTAAAAACTGTCACTGTGCAGGAAAGGTAGTTTAATAAACATCAAGTTAATTTGAATTTTCTACAGAAAAATCTACAGGAAATTTAGGGAAAGGGCTACTGGAATACTCCTGATGTAGCAATAAGCACTATCACAATGATAATCTAATTATTTTCTGGAAAGTCAAGGTTTCCAGCTTTTACTTCAGCCTGCAAATTTCTTGCCACTTACCTGGTGCTGCGACTTGTAAGGGTGTTGTTGGAACGCTACGACCACCTGATTCTTCCTCATGAGCAAGGAATAGTGGGGTTTCATACATTCCTAAACCTGCAACAGAGAAAGTTTCAGTGACAATTACAATAGCCAGCTAAAAGCAGATTAACTGCTGTCTTCTCTCTGTATGCTTGATGAAATCCAGAGATGTTTACTTAAATATGGAGATTTTTGTTGTTTTACATTGTTTTGACTTACTGCCAGAGCTAATTATAATTTATTGAAAGGTAAAACCTTGAAGAAAATACTACTACTTGGTTTACTTTGTCCTTTTCTTATGCCATTACTTTGATATGAGCTTTCTTCAAGGAACAGCATCCTGTTCCATGCTGACAGGGATGCAGGGGACAGGGACTGATTCAGGACAACAGCAAGGGCTGCCCGGCCATCTCTTGGTGGGTAAGTATATATCCCAAAGATTTCTTTGCATTTGCTGTTTCCCTCTATTATTTTACTACATGAAAGCTACAATCAAGAGTAAATTCATTCCTTCAATATTTCATTTCTCCTTAAATGAAGCTTCTTGTGCCCAGCAGGCAATTTGTCCTATTTCAGCTTCTCTGCTTGAGAATACCCACAGCAGCACTCTACTTTTTTTTTTTTTTAATTGCAAATACAAGTGCAACAGCTTGAAGGAAACATCTTTTTACTTCCCTCTAGTTTCTGAAAATAATATTTAAGAGTCACAGGTTTCCACACTCCAACAAGTACCCAAAGTAGAATTGCATTTTATTGACTGCGTTATTTGTTTTTCACTCTAACCACCATGGAAAAGAAAGTACAGAAATGGTTTACCTCCTTGGGATGCAAGTTGGCCAAGATCAGAGTGACTTGAGCTAGTTTGTGGCATATCTTCAGGGGGTCCAAATCTGAACCTAGGAACTCCAGCTACCTGGGGGGAACTATAAAAATAAAGATTTAAGGAATAATGCAATTGTCCCCAATGATTGGGGGCAGGGGGAGAACACTTTCTGACCAAAACAAGAGAACAAATTATGCATGATACAAAATGAATTAACAATGACCATAAAAAAAATCAGATAAACTACTGCTTATTAAATAGCAATTAGTTTCTTAAACTTATTTGGGCCACATCCAAAACCAGTATAACAGTCCTGAAAAGAATATTCTTTACATATTCATCCTATGAATTCTCACAGTTTTAAGCGGATTGCTGAACATGTCCAGAACTGTCCCAAATCCAGAAATGGAGATAACTTTTCCTACTTTTATTGGTAATATCGGGAGGACAGGGGGAAGCAGGGAAAGAACTGAAATAGAACCACCTTTTTTTTTTTTTTTCTTAATCTCTTCTGAAATCAGTAAATTACAACACACTGGAGATTATCTGCCTCCTAATTTCACAGAATCACAGAATGTTAGGGATTGGAAGGGACCTCAAAAGATCATCTAGTCCAATCCCCCTGCCGGAGCAGGAACACCTAGATCAGATCACACAGGAACGCATCCAGGCGGGCTTTGAATGTCTCCAGAGAAGGAGACTCCACCACCTCTCTGGGCAGCCTGTTCCAGTGCTCTGTCACCCTCACTGTAAAGAAGTTTTTTCTCATATTCAAG
>VZTO01027762.1:22238-36206 GCA_013400615.1 Syrrhaptes paradoxus
GGTCCCTCTCCCCTACACTACTCTCCAACAGGTCAGTACCCAACTTATGCTGGAACCTGGTGTTGTTCTTGCCCAGATGCAAGACTCTACACTTGCTCTTGTTAAATTGCATGAGATTTTTCCCCGCCCAAATCTCCAGCCTGTCTAGGTCTCGCTGGATGGAAGCACAGCCTTCTGGCATGTCAGCGACTCCTCCCAATTTGCTGATAAGTTTCATGATACACAGTTCTACACTTATTTGTAGATGCAGTCATCTATCATACCATTTAGCACATTATTCCAATCACAAGTTCATTTCATTTAAATTTATTTTCGTTCCACTGAAAAATAGAAAGACAGATGCCTTTTTTCTTCCTTTCTTTCTCTTCCTTTCTTTCTCTTCCTTTCTCTTTCTTTCTTTCTTTCTCTTTCTTTACATATACTTACTGAATGGCTTCTGCAAACCCATCTGTACGATGTGGAACTACAAGAGTTGGTGTGCTTGGAACTGTTCTGTCCTCATCATCAAAGAAGTGCTGCTGCTGGAAAAAAAGAGACTGATATGAGGGCCTACAACATATTTCCAGCTTCTACCAAGCCAAGTTAAAGGTTGGTTTGCCTTGTCCACATTCTCCAGCGAAAAAAAGACAGATTTAGTTCTAACAAAATATCTAATTTCAGACATCTAAATCTGAGCTAGTTATATAGATTTCCCTTACAGGCGATAAAACCCAAATCAAAATAAAAACCATACACTTGCAGGGCACCCATCTTCCAACAGATTTTTAGATATTTACGCAATGAGATCATCGTACCATCAGAGTGCCACATGTCCCTGTTGACTACAAAGGAATCTTAGGATGACTCATTAATAAATAGACAAGAAACATCTGTCTTCATCTGTATTGCTGCAATGTACCAACCATATGGGGTTTTTCACATATCAAATCATCTGTTCCCTATAGACTTGTGTCCTTTGTTCCTGCATCGTCTACAAAGACAGAAACCTCAGCTCCCTTTTCCCTCATCCTTCATAAGGAATTATCTCCCCATCTTCCTCCCATATCTTTCAAACCTTTTTCTCCAAAATACTTCTAAGTTCCCTCCCATGTGCTCAGTTACAGTCCAGGCAAAAATCAGCAGGTACTGAGGCCACTTCCAAACAAAAATTGTATGACAGTACATGCAAAACAAGCAGAATCAAGAATTGAGCTGATGCCCTTGATCTCAGAAAAGATGTTTTCTGTCTTTCTCCCCTCCCTCACTGAACTTGCATTTGTTCTGTCAAATAGAGTTAAAGTTGGCTAAGGGATTCAAAATTAGCTGAAGGAGACAGACATAAAGCATAAATTAATTAGCCTTGTTCCCTTAGGATGAGGCTGAAACATGTTTTTTTTTCCACAGTAATATATCCACTCTACAAGACTGATTCTAAAACCAAGTAATTAAAACTGCCTTGGACAAAACCAAGTCAATCTCTTTTGAAGAGCTTTAACCTCCTGGATCTTTTCTAGAATTTGCCTTCCATTCATGTAGAAATTAACAGGACTAAGATATGATATGCAAGACTACAAAAACCATCCCAAATCTGAAGTCAGTAGCTAGACTTCAAAAAACAAAATAAAACCCAAGAGTTACGACTGTTCCCTCAAAGCAGGTTTTTAGTAGTAGACTTTTGTATACTTACCATCCCACCTATACCAGGAGTTAGCTGAAGTCCACGCCCCACCGACTGTCTTCGAGTCATCTGGATTCTCTTTATAGCAAAGAAAAAAATGAAGCAGTGTGAATGCTTTCCTGGAATTCCACCAACACACAATTGTTCAATCAGAGCCAAGGATAACAGCTACATGAGTAAGCATAACAATTATATGTCAGTGTACAACACTGCTCAGTACAGTGTCATACCTTCTTAAAGAACAGACCATGTCAGCAGCTACCCCACATGTCTTATCTGCTGCCTGGCCTAACCACAAAAAAGAATCATGTAGGTTTTAATTCTGGGAGACATTACTGTTTTACTCACCTTTCTACTGAGGAGAGAAAACTTGAACACAGAAATACTGTGTCCTCAAGCCTCAGAACACGGTAATGGTAAAGGACAATTTCAGTCAGGATATTTTTTGCAAAATTCAGGTTATGATGTTGTCATTTACAAAATCCATAAGTCTACGTCAAAGCATAACCATGGGTCAGGCACTGACTGTGAAAGGTTTAAGTGAGAAAATGAATGGCAACATTCCTTTGCCCAGTCTGCACTGAGGCAGAGACTAAAAACAACCCAAGCCAATCTTTGAGTTACAGCCTGTTCAACAACAGCTTTTGTAGTGGGAATATCAGCACTCACTGACTGAAACAACACTGGTATAAGAATTTCAAGATACAAATCCATCATGGGTGCCTTACAAGGTTCCCTGTCCAGCCATAATCTGCAGGACGAGACATGTTAAGTCAGTTTGCTCAGCTACCATTTTGAGGATGCTAAACAGATGTCATCTATTTTTACAATAGGCAGAGTACTTAGGTTTTATTTGGAAGAAATAATACAGTATTTTTTTAGAAGTCTTCTGAACCACTAGAGATAGTTTTACCTGCACTGGGGGACCCAGTTCTTGAGGAGGAGCATGAATAGTTAGCCGTGGGGGCAGTGGATGTGGTGGTCTGCGTGGCGACTGTGGAGGTCGAGGGGTTTGTCTCTCTGAGGCAGATGATGGCTGCTGTTCTCTTGAACTTTCATGAGGAAAAGTGGACTCCGCAGCACTTGTGGTCCCTTCTCCTAAAACATACAGAAGTATAGAGGAGTGAACCCATGCCCTCCAAAGTGAGTTGAAAACATGAAGGCAATCTTCAAATTCTGCTACCACGTGAACAGACATTTTTATCCTTGCAAGACTTCCCAGTCTTACAGCTCAGTACTGTTATTTAAAATCACTTATAAGACGACTTGTGCCAGCCACGTCAACATCAGCACTGAAACAAACTACTGATTATTCAAGTGCTGATTTAGAGAGATTAATCTACTGAGCCATCAACAGCAGTTTCCTCAGCACCAAGAGCTTGCAGGGTTTTCAAAAGAATGTAGAATATATCCAGAAAAGAACATTTCAAATGAATCTACATTTCAGGTTAAAATGGTCTTTAGCATTGCACCTTATATTCTTACTTAAGTGCATATATTAACACATACAAAACAGCTTCTACATTTTCCCCCTTTACAGACAGACTCTGAAGAAATACGGAATAACCATACCACTGTTTTGAGAATCTGCAGCCCTCTGGTTGCTTTCACCTCCTCCCATGCTTTCCTCAGTTTCTGTTCCAGGATCTGTCCCGTCAGCACCCTAAATAAACCACAGAAACATAACATGACTTAGCACTAAACAACTTCCAAGATATAAGATACATAGAAGGAGAATATAAAGAACATAATATAAAAGCAGTAAAAAAATATTCAGAAAGCAAACAAAGTAAAATATATGAAAATCTTAAAAGAAATTTCAGTTTTGCATGTCTGTACATACACAAACATGAAAAAAGTAGCCATCATAATTTCATAAGACGACAATGAAATATCCAGCTTTTGAAGAAGCTGCCTTACTACCTTTGCAACTACAGTATTTGTTGCTGGTTCATGTACTTGCATTTTCACTCAGCCCCCTTAAACGTTCAAAGTTGTTTTTTCTTGTGAAAACACCCATTATAACAGCAATCACCTACTAGCAGCCTCAATTTTCTGGGATTAATTCATACTAAGATTTTCTCTTTCAAGTATTCAAATCTGTGCAGATGCGTTACAACATCAATTTAACTCCAAGAAACTTAACAGGCTCTAAAAAAAGGTACAAATCTCACCTCAGCATCATCTGCTTCATATCCATCATTGCCATCAGCACTACCAGTTCCTTCATTACTGTCATCACCTTCATCTCCCATCCCAGTGTCTTCATCATCATCCTCGTCTTCTTCTTCCTCATCCTCATAGTCCTATGATAAGACCATAGAAAAGCCTTAAGAAAGTGCAGAGAGGGCAGTGGAATAATTTCACACGTTGAAGTGGTAAACTTCACTTTGTGGTACATAGCCCACCTCTGTCTGTGGATCTTTTTCTGAAGATGTTCAGCATTTATCATCCACAGAGATGATGTATGTATTTTTCAACTGCTGCAGTAGGTTGACATCGTCTGGCTGCCAGACACCCACCCAGCCATGCCCTCACTCCCTCTTCAACAGGAAAAGGGTAAAATAAGATGGAAAAGCTTGAGGGTCAAGAGAAAGGCAGGCAGATCACTTACCAATTACCACTGCGGAAAAAACAGACTAAACTAGGGGAAAATTACTTTTAATTGGCAACAAACTAAATTAGCGTTGGATAGTGAGAAACACAAAAACCAGAAAACCTTCTGCTCCACCCCTTTCTTCTTTCCAGGCTCAACTTCACACCCTCATTCCCAAATCCTCTTCCCCCACCGCAAGCAGGGTAGAGGGAACAAGTAGTGGAAGGTTGAGTAAGTCCATAACCGTTTCTTTCTGTCAGTCCTTTCTCCTCACACTTTTTCCCCCCACTCCAGCATGGATCCTCCTTACAGACTGCAGTCCTTCAAGAAGTGCTCCACTAGTGTGTCATTCCTACGGAAGAGCTGCCATCCCCCAAGATAAACCTGCTCCTGCGTTGGCTCCTCTCCATGGGCTACAGTTTCCTTCAGGGAATATCCACCTGCAGCACCACGGTCCTTTCCACAGGCTACAGGGTAATACCCACTCTACTGTGGTCTCTTCCATGGAGTACAAGGAACATCTGCTCTGATGCCTGGAGAACCTCCTACCTCACATTCTTCTCCAACCTTGGTGTTTGTAGGATTGTTTCTCATGGCTTTCCCCCCCCCTGCCCCTTCCTCACACTAACACTGCCGTGCAGCATTTTGCTCTTTCTTCTATGTATTTCCACCAACTGATGGGCTCAGCTGTGTCCTGCAGCAGGGCCACTGTGGAGCCAGCTGGAACAGGCTGTCCCTGGTGCGGGGAAGCCCCCAGCCTCTCCCCAGAGACCACACTTGTATGTTGAATAGGCATAGATAATCTAGAAGCACTGTGGAATTTTATAACTTAAGTTAAAAAAAAAACAAAACCAAGCTGAATCAGCAAGTATCTTCAGGCTACATAAATACAGACTATTTGTACTGCCAAAAAAAAATTATTTTGATTAAATTAGTTCTGCCAGAAGAGCTTTACATCTGATCAAAGACAAAATCATAGATATACGTACTTCCTGCTCGCCTTCGTTTTCTTCATCGTCATCATCTTCATCATCGCTATCAATTACAATGACATCATCTCTCTTGGATTGACCATCCTGAGATGAAGTAGTATGCTGCTGATCTGACTGAAGAGATCCAAGATCTATTGGGATAGACTGTGAAGTTTCTTCACCATCCTCCATGGGAGTGTACTCTCCCTGTGTAACACCCTGTAACAGATAAGAGTAAATTGCCAGAAGACACAAAATGAAATGCAGCATATACAATAGTAAAAATGATCTTCAGTGAAGTGTCCATTGTATTTCTAAGAGTTTCCTGTTTCCACTCCTAGCTCTCAACATCGACCAAATGGACGCCTGCTCTACAACACAAGTATTTTGTCCTTCACTTCCAAACCCGATTTGGGCTGGGTGCCATCATTAGGGATACTGTATTCATGTACAATGTGTTTGAATGCACATCCATAAAAAGCTGCTGTCTAAATGTTTACCCATCTATTTCAGACAACCAAGGAGATCTCACCAACAGCTGCACAATAAGCAGATACAGATACATGGAGCATTGCTGACAGCTGAGGCAGCACTCTGCCCTTACTTCAACATCCATCCAGAAAAATTGTCTGGTTACTGGGAGAGGGACCCTGAGCACTCCACCAACACTGCAGCTGCTGTCAGTGCACAAGGCTGGTGATGGGACACCGAGAAGAGAAACAGACTGATGCCCACAGGGTGTCCCTGCCCATGGCAGGATGGTTGGAACTTGATGATCACTAAGGTCCCTTCCAACCCAAACCATTCTATGATTTTGTGATCACTTAATTATCACTGTTTCTTAACAACTAGCCAAGATAGGAGAGGACAAAAGAGAAGGCTACAGATGATTGTCAGCAATCAACAACAGACAACTAAAAGTCTCCCCAGGATCAAGAAACAACCATCTTTCTTCTAAGCACGAACTCTGAGTTGTTGTTTTAGAGTTCTTTTGGTCTGGAGGAACAGTAATACCATTTGTATCATAGCCACAGCGCTAGCAAATGGTTCTCTTTCCATTCAGTACATATGCCTTTTCAAAACATTTGAACCTAATCTGACAAGTATGACTAGAAAGTGTTCAGAAAAAAAAAATGCACCAGGGAGAGTCTCCCACAACCTCTTTCCAAAAAAAAAGAAAAAAAAAATTAAAAAAAATCTGTATTTGTGACTCTATCACAGAGTTCAAAGTTTTCATTTATATTTGTCTTTTCTAACACAGCTAATGGGTATTTTACAGAACTAGAACAAAACCAACTTTTTCTTTTCCTTTATCACATCACAACTCATCTAACACTAAGCTTGCTCAAGGATTTGCCAAATCTTTCTGTAAAAGAAAAGCCAGAAAACAAAGAGAACTACTTCAAAGTAGTAAGCGAAGAACTGAAAACTCCAATTCCATTTTAAGACTGTCTCATTTAACCTCTACATCTCAGCTTCACCATGTAAAACTGGAGTTAGGGATACCAGGATTTCTAACACACCACATCGATTTACATTTCAAAATTGCAACGCTTCATTAATATTGTGAATGTTACTTATATAGGTATGTGTAGGGTGCAATAAAAATTGAGTATCTATCCTTGAACATTGCAAGTCTAAACTTTAAAAGGTTATAAGGATCTGATTTGACGTTCCGTTTCTAAAAATATTGAGTTTGTGGAAAAAAAAAAAAGATAGCTATTTCTGCTGAAATGAAGACTTTTTTTTTCCAAATATGCTTACTTCTCCAATTGAGTCCTGCGAGTCTTGATTGTATGTTTGAGCTTCTACCTCACCATCAGTGCTCTCTTCTGCTGTCACTTCCTCCTGAAAGAACATAAATTTTTCTTCTTTAAAACACATCATTAGCCCTAAAGTTTGGTTCTTTAACATGTTTGAGATTTTTTTTATTCGTTTTTTAAAAAAATATCTTTTCCCACAATGATCATGGGCAACATTTTGTTCCCATTTTACTATTATTCCTTAGCTCTGCTTTTATCTAGCACCCCACTTCTCTGCCCTGGAGAAATACAATTTCCCCATTCCAGTCCACTGGACCTCAGTGTCTCAAAATCTTTTCAGGACTAAAACAGAACCCTCAAGGTTTCCCATTCCACCTCCATCCTCTCAGCAAATGAAGTGACAATGTTCTTACACAACCTTGCCCTTTTCTGTTATGCAACATCCCTCTTGTACAGGGTTAATAAAACATCTTTGACTTCCTTAACATTATTTATGAGTTGCCTGCTGTAAGTTTCTGTCTCAAGTTCATTCCTTTTTTGCAGGACATCCCAATAACCTCGCACCAATATTTCACATATGTTTCCTGTAAGCTTTTCCGTGGAACTCATCTTTGCTTCCCTGGCATGTACTCAAGTACACTACTGTATTCCAGAGTAACTGTAGACAATGACCTTCCAGACCACACTGAAAAGTATTTTAACTTCTTCCTCCTCAATGCTAGCAAATGGCCCTCTCTCTTCCATCCTACACTTCACTATGATTTGCACCATCACACCAAACATAATTGCTTCCTGCCTGACACACTGAAAAGTCATGTTAAGAATTAACTGACTTGCTCTGAAGTAATATACTTGTTCCTCCCAATAAAATCTTCCAGAGGGACAGATTAAGTAGTAGCATTTTATGTTCTTGCAAACCTCAGGTCCAACTCTCTGTATGCTTCTCAGTTTCTTTGGAAGAGGTACGTCCACTGTTTCCTCTGAAATTTGGTCCGAGTTTTCCACTGAGTTATCCTCCTCTTCCTCTCGTGGACGTTTAGACAGTGAAGAACTTGGGGTAGCTGAAACTTAAAAGAGCCTCTCAGTTATTTTCAGAACAATGAATGTACAAAAAATCAAAAGGTTTGGCATTTTACTCTGGAAGACCACCTCTTTTTCTGCACTGAATAACAACAAATAGAGTCACCTTATGCTGTTTCCCAGGACATGAGAACAGCAGCCCCTTTTGTTACAAGTCTTATGCTCTTGGACCTACATTCACAACCTAATTGACCCCAAATGTAAGCTTCAGGGTACAACAAAAATACTTTTCCCAACATCTTTGTTTCTGACAAGTGTATCTACAAGTTTAACAGAGTACCAGCTGGGAAACAAAAAAAGTGGTTTACAAAAGCATATTTTGGGGAATAAATGCTCTACACCAAAATCCATACTACTTAGGGCAAACAGATGTGCAACAATGTATCACACTGAGTAGCTTTAGAAGTCTCTGTATTTTATATTCCACCTTAAGTAGCTTACTCATGACTCCTAAAATTAACTTTGCCACAACAGTACTATGGAAACAGAGGCAGTACAGTTTAATGTATTAAACCCCAATCCTGCTCTGAATAAACAAACGTGAGTTTTTATTTTCTACTTTACGGAATGCAGTGACAACAGCATTTCAGAGGTACCACTGCTGAAGTTTCAGGAAAGGAGCCCAACCTCAGAAGTTTGTAAAACATACAATAAACTAAGGGAGGGGGGGAGAGCAAATTCTTTTGTCGAAGTTAGGCCTGGTTTGACTGGTAGGCCAAATGGAGCTACTTAAAATTAACTATTCAAAAAAGCAGGCCTATAAAATGAAACCAACCTGTGCCAAACACTGCTGTAGAAGTGGAGGGCCTCTCTATTTGAGAGCTCTGTACAACTTCTACAATGGTAGGGGATGGCTCCTGGTTAGCGGGCTCAATCTGAGGATGACTTTGCTGAGTGGGCTGCACAAAAGCAGTCGCTTGTGTCTGCTGCTGAACAGTCAAGATGGGCTGAGAGAGAGATGTCTGAACATTAGGACTGGTGGAACGCACAGACCCACTAGCGCTTCCAAAGACTGGAACATGCTCCACAGGTCCTTCTGACTGCATAGCTGAAAGGCAAACAGTAGCACATTCAACTGTCTTCATATTATCCAATACAGTTCACATTCTGCATTTCAGAATGCCCTAAATCAAGGAGATTCGGTGCTTTGCGGATTGAGTTAACACCGCTTATACCCATCTTCAGTTCAGGAAACATGAAATTTGTTGCAACAGAAGTGGTCATAAAAGTGCAACACTGGAAGAGATGCAGCAACAGCAAAACTATTTGCGGTGCTTACAAACTAGCAATTACTGAGATTTCAAGGCAAAGGCAGCATTTATGATTACTGTAGATCCTTATACTATACTAAAATCCTTACCTTCCTGAGTCTCCACCTGTGTTGTAGGCATAACTGTAGCTGTTGGAGTAGTAGTAGGATTAGTGACTGTAGCTGGAGTAACCATTGGACGGATACTGGCTCTTGGAGTAGACTTATTCCCAGCTATGGCAGCAGCAGTCACTTTACTTGGAGTTGACACAACAGGAGTTGGTTTAATATTTGCTGTTGGTGGATCTGAAGTGCTAGCACTGAAAAACAGGATATTGGTCTCATGATGGTAGCACAGAAAGCAGATTTTAAAAATACCAAATGTAAATATATTATCATAGCTAGAAATACTAATTTTTTTAAAGTTTAAAATTTAAAAGCCTGACAAGGGCATAACTGTCTTCCAAAATTTGTTTATAGTTAAAAAAAAAAAGACAGATGCACTATGCCATCAGTAGCATTTTATCCAGCTTAGAGGTTTAACAGGTTTCTTCAAAGGCAATCAACCAGAAATCCATAAGCAGATCAAAAGAAGCAGTGCGTAGCTCGTACTCTTAGCTGTTCTGGGTCTTTATTATAGTGAACAATACTGTTATTATAGTGAATAATCTTGCATTAAAACTGATTCACTCATTACAGAGAAACATCATCTCCTGGTTGAGACAGGATCAACTATATTTTAAGGTGTTTTTGAAAGCCTTGCTTTCAAAAGGATGCTGTCATAAAAACTGAAAGGGAGTTTGTTATCTAAACTTGGTAATACAGTAGTATTTCCCATTCTAGACCTTAATCATTTGACTATTTCATCTGTTGCTAGTTACCATCTATTTAGTGGGTTTCTCATGTTTGAAACTCTTGCGTAAGGAAGACCCTCTCGCCCAACCCTAAAAGGCTAAAGGTAATAATCAACACTGTACAACTTCAAAACTCTTGAAGTCTGAAAACATTTTAAAAAAATCTTTCATGTTTTCCAGAAACCACGTTCCTGTGTGTCAATTTAACAGCTGAAAAGCTTTATTGATTAAATGTAGCTGAGAAAACAGGAAGAACATCAATCAGTATCTTCAAAGTTGGTCAAGAAAAATTGTGAAAAGCCAGTGGTTTACTAGAAAAAACAACTAGATAAAGATAAAACCAAGACACACCAACCATAGAAACTCTGCAAAACCCCCCAAACCCTTCAACTCACATTCCTCTTTCACCTGAAGCTGGAGTAGACTTGAGTGAGATTTGCCTCTGCTGTTCTGGGACCTATTAATTAAGAAACAAGTATCATGCCACATACATGTAAGACGGAGTGAGCAATTTGGTAAAATATTTCAGCTGACAGATCTCTTTACTAACAATCGTTTGTCTAACTAACTTGTTAGCACAGCCAGTCAGACTCTGTGATTATTGCAAATTCTCCAAAACAAATCATACCAGTCATACCAAGTATGTAAACCAATTCAGTAATTTCTCAACCATCTTCTGAAGCTATTGAGACAATAGCAGCTAGAGCCCATTACACCGAACACATGGATAAAACCACATAAACAGATAGTGCAAACAGTTCATTGGTCGATTCACAGTGAATTATAGAACTGTATGCAGGCGGAATTCTGACTACAGCAAGAAGTTGTAGTGAGCTGGGGGTTGGCCTCTTCTCTCGTGTCATTAGTGATAGGACCAGAGGGAATGGTTTCAAGCTACAGCAGGGGAGATTCAAGCTGGACATTAGAAAGTATTACTTCTCAGAAAGGGTGGTCAGGCACTGGAATGGACTGCCCAGGGAGGTGGTGGAGTCACCGACCCTGGGTATGTTCAAGGAAAGACTGGATGTTGTGTTGAGGGACGTGGTTCAGTGGGAGCTACTGATAATAGGTGAACAGTTGGACTGGATGATCCTTTAGGTCTTTTCCAACCTTGGTGATTCTATGATTCTATATGAAAATTAAGTTCTGAATCCCTACTAAAGCCAACTTGCATATTTCCAAAACCAGGGGACAGTGGAACTTGAATAGCACAGTTTGTTGGGCTCATTGGTATTTTTAAATCTTTTAAAATTTTTTTTTTAAAGTGTAGGAATCCTATAATAAGAACTTCCATCTGCTATTTAGGATGTTCAGCAAAAACACCTTCACATAAAGTAATCCTGAGTATTAACTACTGTACGCACAAAAACCAACCAAGTTGTGCAACAGTGCGCGTGCTGAGAGCTGTTGTTCTCTATCAATCATGAGACAGGCAAGCTGTTTGTTTCCTCTCCCACAGCTAGCTAAAAGGATTTTGTACCTTATTTGTAGACTCTGGTGGCTCATCTCGCTGCTCATGATGTCGCTCTTGCTGCTCTCTAAGCTCTCTTTCCAGACGGCAGATTCGACCTTCATACTGTGATTTGAGTGCACTCATCCGCACCTCCAGTTCAGTCTTCTGCTCTTCTAATGAAGTGCTCTTTTGCTTCCACTCTTCATTTTCCTTTGTCAGTTGTTCTTTTGTACCTAATTGAATAGGAAAGACTCCACTCTCACCACTGCAAAGCTGCCTACTAAGTCTGTGTGCTGAGCACCTGTCTTAATAGGTTACTGAAGTATTTAGAAATCTTAAAGATGTTAAGCTATTGATGGAGCTTTTAGAGGTACTTCTAACTTTTACATGCCATTTTTCTAGTTAGAAATACTAAAACATGTAATAAATATATATAAATAAATTAATTAAAAAGTAGTCACAAAAGAACATCATATTTTCAGCAAGCTCTTACACCATCATTTCTCTCAACATCAATTAAAACCAGAGGAAGCAGTATGTTCTGCACCTGTACACTTGGGAGGCAAGAAAGAGGGGGAGAATTACCCAAGCTGTTAGTAAGGTCAATCTGCTTGATCAACAAAAGGATCAAAAAATGGGGGTTACCACCTTGGATGACCAAAAATTGCTTCCTTCAATGTACAGCTAGTTATATACTTGTACCATCTCCTGAAGAAATTGATTTTTTTTATGTTTCAGAACAATCCCGTAACATCTAACATAGAAAAAAACCTTCAAGCAAAACATGAAGTAGACCATATTTTCCCAAGCACCCTGTCTAGATGCTTTTCCACAGGAAGAATCAAAAACCCAAAAAGAAGATGACACCTTAAGGACAGAAAAAAAATATTACAATACCAGCTAACTGTGCAATTTTCTGCTTGGCTGCAAGCAAGGTCTTCCTAGTTTTCTCTTCCTTCTCAGTGATCTGTTGCCTGAGCTGTTCTTCCTGGGTAGTCTTCTCTTGCAGATCTTGATGAAAACGAGCAAGTTCTGATTGTAGCTGAGTTATCTGCTCCTGAAGATTTCTAACTTCAGCTTCTTTTTCTGCTACAGCCTAGAGAGAGACAGAGAGAGAGATTGGAACTGTTGGGTATAACTCGCTACTTTGGCAAACATATAGCCCAACAAGCTCCAAGGACCTAGTATTAGCTGGCCACTAAGGTTATTAAGCTGGCCATTATTAAGGTCAAAAAGCTTCTAACCAACAAGAGAGGAGTCCAGTCCTCTCTGAATGCAATAGCTGAGAGACTATCATTCTGTTTCCCACTTATTTATTCCAAGAAACAGTATGAATAAACACATTAGACACAGGTTTTAAACCAGTTTAAGGTCCCTGTCTGCTAACAAAGCAGAGGCACAAATAGGTCACTCCACATATTTCTGTGCATACATGCACGTGCACGCACGCACACTCCCCTCCTCCCTTAAATTGTTCTCAGTGACTCAAGATTGCAGTAGAGTCCTGTGCTCAGAAATTGTTATGAAGAAAGTTAACTCTGTCTCAGCTTAACCCAGGACAACTATTCTTACCTTGTTCGCTCTGTTCTTACCTTTTGCAAACTTTCAACCTGAGCCTCCAAAGCCTTTGTCTTTCCTTCAGCTTGACTGAGGGTGTCTTTCAGCTCTTGTACTTCCTGGGCAGACACTTGTTCGTCTTGTTGTTCTACAAGAGACTGAGTTGATGCTTCGGCAACCATCTGAAATAGGTCAGGCGGTATCAGGCTAAAGGGTACTATGCAATTAGCACATCATTACTTTTGTAGGTTGCTTCTGTGTGCAAACTGATTGTTTAAAAAGCTCTGGACAAAACCTAGGAATTCTAATGAACTCTGAAGTTCTGTTAAGGATGCTGTAAAGTATTAAGTGATATGCAGCTGAAGCTTTATGGCAGTTAGAGGCAACAGCAGAATGAAACATGTAATTTTCAGCTTTTCTCTTCACAGGTAAGTATTCACACAGTATTACACTAAGGGAATGTCAAGATCATTAGTTTATGCATGACTCTAAATTAACACACACATTTTTTCAAAGAACTTTTTTGCAAACAAAGAAAGAGCATATCTACCTTATCATGCTGTGCTTTCAGCTCCTCATATTGAGTCTTGTACCTGCGCCCAATTTTCTTGACCTGTGTTATGGTTTTTGCTTTCTCTTGTATGTCAGCCACTTTAGCATCTAGTTCTTTCTGCAAAGCATCCTTTTCTGCTCTTATTTTAGTTACTTCGTCCTTCAGGGTCTGAACAATATTCTGGTTTGTAGTCAAGGATGCATTAGTTCTAAATCACAAGAGATTGGAGGAAGAT
>VZTO01027765.1:0-14922 GCA_013400615.1 Syrrhaptes paradoxus
TGAAGAAAGCCTCACTCCTTTAGACTACTAGAATCCAGACTCTGAAAATCTCCTGATATTTAAGTGTTTAGAAGAACAAGTGATTTTAAGTGCTAAGTAAAACAGACAATAAACACACTTCTATGTAAACATGCAAATTAGCAATCCCTATGCTTTGAAAGAATTAAAGTAATTTAAGTGTTCTTGAGCTGTATAATTAAAAATAGGCAGATATTTTTCCCGTTTTTCTCCTTCTTTTAAATTGGGAAAAACTTAACTTACCATCTGTTTGAGACTTGCTCAGGAAAATTGTGCTTGCTCTGGGATGATCAGATGGATTAGATTCCAAGGCCAAATCTGAAACAGAAAGGACAAAAAAAGAGAGACCTTTAACAGAAGAAGATGATTACTGCAACGATTCCCACCCAGTCTTAAAATGCTCAAGCAGAGTGATGGAGACAAGATCAGAAACACATAGGAAGGGCTATGTCTTTAAAGCAAAACTTTAGTTTTGCCAAGATAAATAGAAATCGGACATTTCCCCTCTGAAAAGCAGCCTGTGGACTTATTCCTACTGCCATGAAGCTCTGAAGTAGCTTACAGTTTCCATCAAAACAAAATATGGAAAGGGAAATCTCAGAAAACAGCACACATATTCAAAAGTCAGTATGCGCCCCTGCATGTTAGGGTAGCTGCACGCGGAGCTTGTGCTCAGCAGAGGACAGAAAGCTAGAACTTTATCAAGAGCATAATTAAAAACCAAACCAACCTCCTCCAAAAAAAAACAACCAAAACACCCAACAAAAGGACACTGCTGATCTTTCACTCTATGCTTTAAGTACCCAATATGGCAGGAAACAATCTCTGTGGTCTTATAAAAGAACCTAACAAGTAACTTTTGCAGTGCTGATAAACATCAAAACATGGATCTTACACTATTATGTTCTTTTGGAATTTCAAGTAAAACCCTGTACAGCTAATACATAATTACTGAAAAACAAAATGATTGCTTTAATCCTTTGCCACAATGATCCAGTGATGACATTAGATGAGGATATATTACTCCCTTAGATTAAGATGGGAGTGATCACTAGAAACTTTCTTGGTGAAACTAAACATCATGATGAAATTCTGAGATGCATTAGCTTTGACAGAACAGCTGTTCTGAGGAAGTTACGCTACAGACACACTGATTTATGTGAACATATGAATGGAATAATCTAGTACTGAAATCCTGTACATCCTGGAAAGAGCAAATTTGCATCCATTTAAATCTGTCATTCTGATCTTCCCGTGTGCCACTTAAGTCATGCTAACCGTGAAAGCATGCAAGCTCACAAACTTGCATGTTGTTTCAAGGTGATAATGCCAATGCAGTTGCCACACCCTTAAACAAAGTCATCCAAGAATCACCATCAACTTTTAATGAAAAAAAATAATCTTAAGAGGTTTTTATGCACTCAAGCGACAGAACTCTGGTTAAACAGCAGCTGAAGAATGCACAAACTGTCTTGATGCTGGAAGTCTTAACTATGGGAATGTTTTGTGCTACTGCACCTAACCCATAGCAGAGCCACAGCCCTTCTGCGTCAGCAAGGGAATGTAATTGCAAAAGTACGTGTGTCCCCAAGACTTCTCATTGCAGATTCCCACTNCCATACTGGCACAATTTAACTACCGTTTGTAACATCTCAATAAAATAGTATAACTGTTGTTTCAAATTTGTCCACAATGTCTAACAAATAACTTAAGTATCCTCAACAGACATAACAAGACTGCAATATGCAGATTTAAAATACAGACTATTATTATCAAGTTACGATGCAAACAGAGCAAACAACTCAGAATTTATTTATTTACAGCTCAGCAGCAACTTTTAGAATAACTGGATAAGTCAGGTTAGAAAGGACCTCAGGAGGTTTCTCGTTCAGCCTCTTGCTGAAAAGAGGGTCAGCTATGACGCAGAACTAGGCTGCTCAAGGATTTATCCAGTTGGGTATTGAAAACCTCCAACGAGGATCCACAGAGCCCAGATCACCTTTCCCACGGAAGGGGACTAATGCCCACAGAGCTATGGAACTCACCGTGGAATGGCAGGGAAGAGCATGTAGGACTGTACAAGACTTGCATGACATTCAGGGGAAGGCAGCAAGGAAGACTGGAGAGGAACAAACACAGGAAAACAGAGGGAAAAGGGCTACTGGATTCAGTCACCCCTAACACAGGACTTTGTGTTTCTCCTTGTTGAATTTCATAGGGTGGGTTCCTGAAGGCCCATCNAAGAATGCACAAACTGTCTTGATGCTGGAAGTCTTAACTATGGGAATGTTTTGTGCTACTGCACCTAACCCATAGCAGAGCCACAGCCCTTCTGCGTCAGCAAGGGAATGTAATTGCAAAAGTACGTGTGTCCCCAAGACTTCTCATTGCAGATTCCCACTGGTATGCAACATTGGTATCCAGACCTGGATGTTTTCCAAATACTTGGCTTACAACATCACTGATCTTGGTCTAACAGTATTGCTCTCACACTGGTCCAGGAAGTAGACCACCACAATTTTGAATCTCTACTGTATAAGTAAGGTAGCCAGTGTCTGTTTAGGAACATGAAAATTGTTCAACAAGGAATTTCCCCCCCTCTCAAAAAAGGCAAGAGTCAGCTACAAAAGCAGACCATCTCAAGCAGTTTTTTAAAAGCTAACTTATAAAAACATTTCTATTTTCACTTTACTGTGCTCATTCACGGCACACAAATAGTATGCCATACTGGCACAATTTAACTACCGTTTGTAACATCTCAATAAAATAGTATAACTGTTGTTTCAAATTTGTCCACAATGTCTAACAAATAACTTAAGTATCCTCAACAGACATAACAAGACTGCAATATGCAGATTTAAAATACAGACTATTATTATCAAGTTACGATGCAAACAGAGCAAACAACTCAGAATTTATTTATTTACAGCTCAGCAGCAACTTTTAGAATAACTGGATAAGTCAGGTTAGAAAGGACCTCAGGAGGTTTCTCGTTCAGCCTCTTGCTGAAAAGAGGGTCAGCTATGACGCAGAACTAGGCTGCTCAAGGATTTATCCAGTTGGGTATTGAAAACCTCCAACGAGGATCCACAGAGCCCAGATCACCTTTCCCACGGAAGGGGACTAATGCCCACAGAGCTATGGAACTCACCGTGGAATGGCAGGGAAGAGCATGTAGGACTGTACAAGACTTGCATGACATTCAGGGGAAGGCAGCAAGGAAGACTGGAGAGGAACAAACACAGGAAAACAGAGGGAAAAGGGCTACTGGATTCAGTCACCCCTAACACAGGACTTTGTGTTTCTCCTTGTTGAATTTCATAGGGTGGGTTCCTGAAGGCCCATCCTCCAGCCTATCCAGGTCCCCCTGAATGAGCGGCCTCTAGCATATTGACTGTTGCCCAGTTGGGTATCATCTGTAGTTTGGGTACACTCCATTGCCTCCAGCTCACTGACAAATGTTAAACAGGACAGGTGCTTTTTTCCCAGAAAGAGACAGTACAGGACAACGCCCATCCTCCCACAACCCATTAAAAATACACTAATACCTTGACTTAAGATTTTTATTTACTTTGAAACTACAGGACTTGTTAATGCTCCCTTCTTTTATTGCTTTTGCCTCTTGTGCTCTGCCAGTCCCTATATCCACGCTACGTAGATGTTACAAATCAGGCCTAGGGCTAAAAGCACTACAAGAATTAAACACATGCAAATATAACCAACTTTCATCCAGACAAGAAGTGTCTGAGATCCGCAGCACTGCAGGATGCAACAAGAGACACCATATTGATGGTCACACAAGTCAAACTTGCCCCCCCCGAACCCAAGCAGACCCACTGCTTGGAGAGGAAACCCACTGTGAGGAAAGGAATAGCAGTGAAAGGAAAATAGACTTTACTGGCTCCAGTGCCACAGTGGCTCTGCCAGACACAAGATGCTTTCTGATGGACAAAGTCAGGTGTATCAGCACCCATAGCACATTAAATCCACAACAGATTATACAACCAGAGTTATGGCATTAATGAGGTCCAAGACACATTGTGCAGCCCTGGTACAAAACCCCACAAGAAATTATCAAGACCAACTGTAGCTACAGTTCTTATCCCAGAATAATGTGGCATTAACAGAAATGTTACATCTGCTTTTGTCTTGCAAGAGACTGCGAAGAAAGAAAGATGCACTTAGTAGACAGCCTCCCAGTAGCTTTCTCCTTCTAAGCAGACAGAGAATTTTGACTGTGCTTTCTGCACTGTTCTGCTTGGACAATGATTTTTTCCAAGCAATGGAAAAATAGTTATATGATTTACCCTTCCTAAACTGCCAGCCTTGATCATGAAATGCCAAAAAGCAACAGCAATACAGCTGATGAAGGAAGCAAAAGGCAAGAGGCAGATAAGGACAAGAGAAGAGGCAAAATGTTAATGGACAACACAGCAAAAGAAAAGCCAGAGGAAGACATTAATCTGTCTGCAAACAATTTGACCCACAACCAAGCATAACTCCTAACACTTAATCCTGGTAGCACTTACAAGTCCAAAATCAAGATATCTGGCCCTGAAAGTAAGGGTAAATCTTGATTAGGAGCTAGATCAGAAGATGTATGACAGAAAGCTCAAGCTTCACAGAAAGTTAACAGAAAAAGAAAAAAGCATGGTATGCCACAGGATGAACAAAAATAATGGGAATTAAAACATGCAGAAACAGGAGAAATGAGAGAAGCAACAGGATGACATATCAAGCAAGAAAACAACTCCAAAACATTTTTGTTCTACAGGCTATCAACTCAATAGAAGTCAAAACACATTTTCTATCAGACCCTCACACTTAGTGATAAAGAGGTGAGAAGGGCAGATTCCAATCAGAAATTAAGTTTGTGGGAGTGCCACAGTAACATCACCACACTACAACAGCCCTCTACCTCCGAGAACTGCTTTAAAAATAGCCTTCCCCCTTATTTCTCTGCATCTCTCAGTGCCATTTACTCACGTGGTACCACCAAGCTTGTAGGAGCAACCCTGTCTCCAACTGGAGTACAGAGAAGCCTGAACCTGCTTCCCTCTCTCACTATTCTAATTTTAAAGAATTCCTTGTAGCTTGCTTGCCCTTCAGACAATCTCCGCTACAGCTGTGGCTGCTGTGCACTCCATGCACTCTTAAGAGCCTACAGTCCCCCATAGGGCAGATCGTATTACTTTTAAAAGCAAGCCTCTGCCCCTAGCTCAAGATCTTATGTCCTTTCCTCAACACAAAATCTGCATGAAGACTTGACTTCTAGTCCTCTATGCTACATAAGAATGTGTGTGGGTTTTAGGAATTTCTAATGCTAGCTACGTATGTACTGTTTTACACACCTACACCCGTGATTTCTAACTATGAAGAACACATTTTACACACCACATGGTGCTACACATATTAACTCACGAATAAAGCTGACGATCAAAGATGTCACCAAGTAGCAGTGCTTTGACAATTGCACTACTTCAGAACACCAAAACATAGCATTTCCTTTAATAGTTTTAGCCTCATCCTCTGCTTTACTAGACAGCAGTAACATTTCGATACAGCATATATTTAAAGCATTAAATCATAAAATAATCTCTCTGCTGTAAATTAAGTTTCTTCCCTTGCGCAGTGGGTTACTAGCTTTTAATAATGTTTGAGCTTCCCTTATATTTCATTACCTTACGGTGTGAAAATGCGAGTTACTTAACACTCTCAATAAAGATTTAAAAATCAAAACAAATTAGACTAACATTTGCCAATACATTTCAGAAAGCCTGTTATTCCTAGCAATAACATAATGTAAAATTATTTGTTCTTTAAATTATGTTATTCTATTTCTATTCCCAAAAACTTTCCTAAAAGTTACAATTCTGGTTTCTAAATTCAACCTGCTTTGTTCACGCCTCACCAGCCACACTGAACACACCACAGAACCCAGCACACATATGTTGTTCTCCATTTGCCTTCTCCTGTTATGTCCTCAGTTACCCACAGGTTAGTCTATCCTTTAAATGCTCCATGGGTGGCTTCTTCCCCAGATTTGGACAGAATGACAGCACTTTGATCTCCTGATTATTCATGTTCAACAGAATACATCTCTCTTCCATAATGGGGTAGACTCAAAAGATACAAAACTTGCTATGTTTTTATAACTAATACAAGCAAATTTGAATACATGAAGGACTGGATCTGTTGCATAATGATGTGCTTGTAAACACAACCAGGTCTCAGAAAGGAACTCTTATTTTCAGGGAGAATCTTGGTGAAAACAGTCTTAACCAACACTTGCATATGCATAGGTCCCTTAAAAACAGTGCTAACTCACCAAAGGAAATCAACTCTATTTGAAAAGGAAAACAACTGAAAACAACCCACACAGTTGGCCTTTATTCACACAAAGACAATTGGTTGAGGTTGGAAAAGACCTCTTGAAATCACCCAAGTCCAAGCCCCGGCTCAGGCAGGGTCAGCTAGAGCAGGCAGCCCAGGACTCAGTCAGGTTTTGAACATTTCCACAAATGGAGACTTCATAACCTCTCTGGGCAATCTGTGCCAGTGTTTGACCACCCTCATTGTTAAATTATTATTTCTAAAAATCATTACTTTACACAACACACACAGAAGGATGTTATAAAGCTATTTAAAATATCTCAGTTGTTGCTTATGGCACTACTGTGAGAACATAGGAGGCAATATCATTACCAATACCCAGCACATATCTAAGTGCACTGTGATGTTTCAGAAGGCTGGAGAAATTACTTCAATACACAAAAAGATCTCTTAATTAAGAATGCATTATTTGCTTTTTTACCCCACGCTCCTGAGTTGGGCTGGTTCAACAAGAAACTGATCCAGTAAGCATTTCAAATTTGCTACTAAAATCAGAAGAATTCAGAAAGCAAAAGTATAGACCACCTATGAAATACTGTGCGCTAGCCAGGGTTGAAGTTTTCTATTAATTTATGCGTGTTGAAAAAAATCAATACAATATTAGTGTTCTTGCATCTCTTAAACTGCAGGAGAATCCACACTGCTATCACTGGCCTCCACTGCAAATCCCAACATGATCCTATTGCACCCAGTTCCCAGCTCCTGCTGGGGAAACATGATTGACGTATCTGTTCCACCAAAATACCTAGCCTTTCTGGCACTGAAAGAAGTGAAGTAGGCCTCCATGTGTTTCCCGTTGGGTTCTAATCCAAAATGATCAGAGGGCCGGAGCACCTCTCCTATGAGGAAAGGTTGAGGGAACTGGGCTTGTTTAGCTTGGAGAAGAGAAGGCTCCGGGGAGACCTCATTGTGGCCTTCCAGTGCTTGAAGGGAGCGTACAAACAGGAGGGGGAGCGACTGTTTATGAGGGTGGATAGTGATAGGACAAGGGGGAATGGTTTTAAACTGAGACAGGGGAGGTTCAGGTTAGAGATTAGGAGAAAGTTTTTCACCCAAAGGGTGGTGGCACACTGGAACAGGTTGCCCAGGGAGGTCGTGGATGCCCCATCCCTGGAGGCATTCAAGGCCAGGCTGGATGTGGCTCTGAGCAGCCTGGTCTGTGGCTGGCGGCCCTGCATATGGGGGGGGAGGTTTGGAAATAGATGATCACTATGGTCCTTTTCAACCCAGGCCATTCTATGATTCTAATCACTTCTACATATTTTAGTTAGGCAGAACAGCATGATGTCAGGAGTGCCCCAAATTCCACAGTGATGGCAGCACCAGCTGAAAGGAAGGAAAACTACATGTCCCTAGGATTTTATGCTGGAACCAGAATGAAAACAGTAGTTCACAAGCTAGATATTAAAAGTAACTATCATTTTGTTAAAGATGTGTATCTGTACTGCACCTAACATAGGGCCATTTAAAAAGATGAGAAAAAAACTGGTTCCATGCTGTCCACTTTTTATTCCCCACATAGACCTTCACACATAACACAATTCACTACCATAAGAAGCTAAAGCAGAACTCCACAGCTCTAACTTTTTAATTGATAAGCAAAATTTTATAACTGTACACATTAAAGATCAACCAAATTTTACACTCCTAGATCCATGCTGATAACTGCAGGTGTAAGGAAAGCTTTTCCCATAAATAATTCTTCACATGCTCTCTGCCTTACTTCTCAAAATACATGGTTCAGAGAGAAACAAAATTCCAGTCTCATCCAGTGTCTGCAGGTAACCAAAATAAGATGTTTCAATTGCTCACATTAAAGCAAACTTCAAATTAAGTTGTGCTTTTATGAAAGTTCACAGTTTCAAGTTTTTGCCATTCTAGGCACAAGCTCAAACAGTCACTCTTCACAGTGGCTTTGTGGATTCTCAGCTTACCTGCAGTTTTTTCTGTAAAATAACTATCTGCATAACAAAACATCTCCAATAGTTTTACAGAAGACCTTTTTTTTACATCTTTGAAAGAAACTGGCATTCAACAGTTTATTAGAGTCTGATTGACACGTTTGATGACAAGCCAGTGTTACTTTTCACACTGGAAAAAAAAATCAACAACTATGTTTGATTACTGCAATGACTCAAGACCCTTTCAGAACTCCAAACAGAAGCAAAGCTGTGCTATACACACACAGCACACCAAACACTACAGAATGCTACCTGGTTGACAGCGGGATTTTTGTGTAAACTGTTCAAGTAACCCTGATATTTGCATCACCTGCAAGTATGATCTTTATTCATCTGGCTTTACTACATGTTTAAATAAAAAGCACTCAGCTGTTTAAACTACTTGCGTCTTTGTCCCTTCAAGTGGAAGCATTCACGGTTTTCATCTGAAAACATGATTTTTTCTAGTGAGTGAAATAAAAGTGCACATTCAAACTCTTGCTGTAATAAAGAAAAAACAAATAGATTCAGCAGTCTCAAGATTAGCTTGTTGGCAAGGATCTACAGATCCAAGGTCTGGGGTCTTAATGTTTGGCAGCATTTTCCTCCTGCCTCTCACAGTAACCTCCTCCTACATGTGGAGGAAATGTCAGAAACCTTAATTTAATGTGTAACGCGAATATGGGAGGAGTAGGTTTTTGTGTTTTGTTGGCTCGTGCAAGAGTCCATTCCCCTGTTAGTCAGCTTTTCAGTGTGACCTCACCACACTGATCGCACTTGAGAGAACAGATGCTCCCAGACATAAAACTTCTGTTGCTCTACAACATCTACCCTGACAGGAGGGAAAAGAGTAAGTCTCCTAAAGAAAGCCAGAAGAGGAAAGGATCCCAGACATAAGTTACATGGAAACCATAATAAAACAAGTAGTCAAGATGAAAATCAATTCAGTTTCCTCAGTTCCCTAAATTTCATCAAAATCCTCAGGCTGGCCACATATTTCATGGAACAGAAGCACAGAATCATTTAGGTTGGAAAAGACCTTTCAGATCATTGAGTCCCATCACAAACCTTACACTGCCAAGTCTCACTAAACCATGTCCTTAAGTGCCACATCTACATATCTTTTAAATACCTCCAGGGATGGTGACTCAACCACCGGCAGCCTGTTCCAATGCTTGAAAATTTCCTTTCAATATTTCCCATTTCATGAAAATATCTCTGTTACAACAGCTGTTATACTGGAAGCCTGAAGAAACACTCAACAAACCAAACCAATCAGTTTCCCTCCACATGAGCTTCATGTATATGTGTTCCATATCAACTATTCTTAAAAACTTAAGGCTTACATAAACTCACTTGCTGCAGAAGTCCCCAAGATTTAGTGAGGAGAGAAAAGGATAGAGGTTTTCTCAGCAGTCAGCAGTACCCAAGCATAAGAACAAAAATACAGATACCATACTATGGTAACGAATTTCCATTCCCAAATCTGTAGGTCAATTTCATCATTGTTTCTGATAGACTTATTCATTCAGTCATTTCCACTACAGGCACTTTACAGATTATTTCATAAAGGTGATGACATTAGGCATCTTAAGCCAACAACATGGAAGGTATTTTAGGCTTGTAGAGAATAAATTATTTCCCATTTGTCGAGATCACATACTATTTGTAACTGCTACAAATACCTTTATAATTAATTCCTGGTCAGTTATAGGAAAGAGATATTGAGAGTTTTGGGGAAAGAAGAGTGAGGATAAGTTTAGGTGAAAAAACTCAGCCAATACAAAGAAAATGAGAGGGAACACCAGAACAGAGTCCAGAGCATCAGTTGGTTTTCACCCCCAACTTCATATTTGTTTAACTAGACAACAGTATTTGTCAGCCTATGCAGAACAGAAAGGCACAAAAAATACCACAAGATGGTTAAGCCTTTTGTGTGCTGAAAACTGCTGTCATCAAAAAGCTGACTCCTCGTGAAGTGTTCATTTTCTTTTTTTAATTTAACTTACTAACATTGTAACCAGGATTTAAAAAAAAAAAAGAAAAAACAGGAAAAACCCTCCACCCACACACTTGAAGTAACCTGTCATTATATACCTTCTGCAAGAAGTAAGGTTGATAGACAAGCTGTTAGTGAAATCAGATCACAGACAATCAATATATTCAAGTATCTGTTCATCTTCCAACATTCTTTAATAACTGCTGCATGCAGGCAGCTTGAAGCTTTCCCCTTTGAACATGGCACAGCCTCTAGAGAGCAAGGGGGCTGTTGAAAAAAAAAAGTAGACTCACAGCGGCTTGAAGAGTTATTCGAGGCACTAGTCTGTCTGTGCCTGTTCAGGTAAATCTTACTTACTTCACTCTCTATTTAACTCTCCTCTTCAAAGTCCCCTTCCTTTTGTTTTCCCATCTAACCTCTGTGTGATGACAGCATCCCACTCAGCACCTCTCCTGATCCCATTTGCTGTTGTGCTGATTGTCTCTTCCCTTGTCATTCTCCACCACCCAATCCACAGTTCTTCAGGTGCAGGTACCAGGTAATTTTGTCCCACCAGTTCAGTGGGTCGACAATCTTCCCCTTGGTTCACGTGAATCAGGCAAACCTCTGCTCAAAACTGCTCAGCTCAGTGAACAGCAGTGGTGGAGGAAGATAACTTTCTCAAGTACAAATGAGAAAAGTCTGCCAAGCAAGGCCTTGTTCTAGTTTTATCCAAGGATCAAAGAATTTATGAAAAAGTAGATCTATGTTTAAACAGGGATCTGTCAAGAAAGTGTCAGCCATAAGAAGTTCTCCCCCAAATAACCAGGAAAAAAAAAAAAATCACAGGAAAAAAGAAGTCCCAAATAAAGATTAGCAGACACTCATTTGGGAAACACTCCCCCCCCCAAAAACCCTAAAAACAACAACAACAACAAAAAACCCCCTCACCATTCATTATCACAGCCCAAATGGCACAGTTAAGATCAAAGAGCTGCTATTTCCAAAAGCAGAGAGGAAAGCCTTTTTGGACAATTCAAACTGCTTTGGACTGTTGCTTGCATGCTGAAAGAAGGAACATTTAATGCTCAGCTGAACAGTCAACCAGCAGCTTTATATTCATTTTAGCTTTCCATATTTAACATTAACAGTAGACATGAACCTACTTGGAAGAAAATACCGTTTTCAAAGTTATGGTTATTCCTGTTGACTTAATACAACTTGGTTTAGCATATCAAACCACAAATGCAGACTTAGTTCTCATTCTGGAAAAGCATTCACTGAACAGGTTATGGCTCAGGATCTTGAGAATGATAAAATACAAGGTCAACCTTTAAATTCACTCTTAGCAGTGGATCTGACAATCCCTGCCCATTTGAATTCAACTTTTGTTGAAACATTACACCTTCAACTTCACAGAGTGTTCTACCTCCATCCCTCTTACCACTCCTTTTTTTGTCTTACATAAACAACCACTTCATAACCTCCCCATTTTAAGAAAGGGAGATTTTTCTTGTTTAATTCTCATCTGACACAGACGGTGATGACTGGAAAGCTGTGCCTGCTATGCAGCGTGCTGGAAAAGATACAGAATAACTCTCATTTAAAGAGCATAGACCTGTGAGGACCAAATTCCACTTGCTGCAAAAAAGCAAGACAAAACAATACAAAACAAAAAGTCCAACACTGAGCTGGTAACTTCTGCATTCCTGATACAACCAAAACATTTAATTTTAGCAAAACAAGTGCAAAAGTACCAAGACAGATTTAAGAATAAACAACTTTAAGACAGAAATTTAAGGAATTAAGCGTCTCCATCACATTTGGATGCTAGCTTTCTGACATATTTAGCTGTGTTCTTAGAAACTCCTAGAACTGAGCAGCATGGCCCAAAATAGCCAAGATGATCTTTACTTTTTTACTCCTGTAGTTCTCCCTGCCACCACCCCAACACCCAGGCCAAAGCATTCAAGAAAAGGCCAGTTAGTAGGGGCACAGCCTTCTCCTATTGAAAAAACTGGCATCTTAGCTAGCCTATTGTATCATACATTAAAATATTACAGAGGTAATATTTATCCCTCAAATTAAACTGCTGGACTACTTACCACTATAGCAACAAACCAATGCTCTGTAGTAGTCAACAGCACAGAAACATGCCTGCTCTCATGGTTTGGGTATGCTCCCCGGCTTTTATACCCTAGAGTTAAGATAAGCACAGCTATCTGGTATATGCAAATGCTACATTTACAGATTTACTGTTTTTATATAAGGTCTTAAATTAAACAGACAGAAGTGTCACTTAAAATTTCATTCTAACGTCTGTTTCCTAACACTCGATTTCAGACGTCACAAATAGTGCTTCATGTTTTGAACTTTTTCAATCCTACCCTAGTAGCACTTTGTAACATTCAAAAATGCACACAAGAAGTTTTACTTTTATTATTGACCATCCAGAATTGCATTTTCATAAAGATATCAAACTTTAATACTTTTTGCAGCCCTGAACAGTTATATCAATCAGAAAAACTGAAGACAAACAGCATCTATCCTTTGTAGCAGATGTATTTCTCAGGCCATACAATAGTGACCAACATACCACTGTAAAAGTGATCTTTAAAATCATCTAAAACACACACTGCTTACAGTTCTAACTTTGGGATGACCTCCCGCCTCAAGACCAAAGTTTCCACAGCCACAAAAGTAAAATTTTTGATAGACAGCTACTGTCTTATTCTTGGACTATGCACTTTTATTCATGTCTGCAAATTCAAAAAGTTAAATACTTCATTACTTCAAGGCCAGTTCTGACATCTGGATGAATTCATAATTAAGCCTAGTTACTTAGCACTGCTGACAAGTTCACATACTAAATATTCAAACACACACAATTCTTATTCCTGAGAAGATTTATTTAGCTTAGGCTTTTTTGCTTATTAGAATCTTCAGATTTTTAGCTCCTCCTCCCTTAACAACTATGGGAAAGTTGAGAGACTTCTGTAATACCCCCTTGCAAAAATAAAGTTTTATTTCTCCTGGACAGCAAATATAATTTCTCCTACTGCTGTACTGCACAGCTGTCTCAAAGGAGATGCAAGAGGCTGACTGTTCCACCTCGTTTCTGAAACAGCTGCATCACACGGTGCTGTGCAGAACCATGCAAGTTTAATAATTCAATTTCTAAAGGTTTCCTCACACTCTTCTGTGGCCAGTTTCTCTCTGATAGCCAAAAGTTTTTCCTTAAGTTCAATACAAGTATGCAGGGCCACTGACAACTGTTACTGCATGCACCGTACATTAAAGCTATCAGACGCTATCTTTTTTCAACTTAATATATTTCATAAAGATGTGGTCATAACTATAAAAAGGAATAGCACGACACTTGCTAATTAAACTAAGTTTCTAATATCATAAGCTACTACACTGCGCTGTATGCTTACAGTACCACACACACATACAGACTGACAGGAGCACTCCCAACCTGTTACATGTTGTCTCAGTAACTCACTGCAGCACAAACCTGCAAGCTCTTCCCAGGCGTGCCTGAAAAGCAGACGCATTACAGAGCAAGTGTGTGTGACATCAGTGCTCCAGGTATAACTGGAAGGAATCTGAACAGCAAACATGTACTTTCCTATGAGCTCAAGGAAAGCAAATCGGGAACACTGAGAGCTACACGACAAGGAACCCCTGTGTAAGGAGTCCACAGCTATACCGAGCACCCCGCAGAGCTAGATTATAAATTACCCATGTCCAGCCACAATGATGTCATATGCACACAATCTTCGTAATTCTTAATGCCCTTATTCCCCACACACCCTCTTCCTTCCTTCCTGTTCAACAGAGACTGGAAATGCAGCGGCTTTTGCAAACTGCCCGGGCATTACCACTGAGTCACGACTCCACAGTTACAGAGAAACGAGCAGCCAGGCTTCCACCCCCACGGGAGCACTGGCGGTTCTGCCATGATTCCTTTGGGTTCCCCGACCCCTCCCTCGGCAGGCCGCGGGCGGCCAGCGGGGCAGCCAAGGACCCCGGCACGGCACTCCCCGAGCAGGGGGATCGGCCCCTCCTCTGCCTGGGATATAGTTAAGCGGCTGCCCCGCGGCTTTCACTTGGGGACGAGGTCCAGGCCCCGGAGCCGGTCTCTCCCACCCGGCGGCAGCCCGGAGCTGTCACGGCGCTGACAGTCCCGGGGAACTTCGCGTGGGGCGCGGCGGGGGCCGGGCGCCCGCAGGCCGCCCCCCGGTGCTGGCCGGACCGCACGCTCCCCCCGCCGCCGGGACAAAGGGGGCACGCCGCGGGCGGGGAAGTGCCGCGGGGACAGCCGCCGGCGGGAATGTGGTGCCCAGCGCTCCCCGCCGCCTCCCACCCGCCCGTCCGCCGGGCCCCGCGGCTCGACCCCGCCGCTGCCGCTCACCATCCGGGAACTCCCGGTCGCTGATGTGCTGGAGGTGGGGGCCGCCGCCGCCGGGATCCGAATCCCCCGACTCGGCCTCCGCCGATCCCGAACCGCCGCCGCCGCCCGCCGCAGCCTGGTACGCGTCCGCCCAGCGGTCGGGCCCCGGCGCTGCCCCGCCGCCGCCGCGGGCCCGG